>CM046441.1:54566518-54807712 GCA_025506515.1 Flaveria trinervia
GTTCCAGTTCCGATCACCACCACCCTTCTTACTTGCTTCAGTCACCACCACCTCCCGCTCGTCATACAGCCTCCCTGCCAATCAACCGCCGACCTAAACGTGCTTGGCCGGGCGGCGATCATATGCCGGCGAACATCCACCGGTAAACCTGAATGTACCTCTTGATTTTCCGAGACAGGGCGTCACCTGATCAGGCACAAGCCGTGCCATTTCATTAAACTTGGTGGTATACTGCTGGTGTGTCATGGTTCCAGCCTCCAACTGCAGAAACTCCCTTTCCAACTTATCCATTTCCCGATGAGGACAAAATTCCTCAATCACCAACCTTCTCAGCTCAGGCCATTTCATTTTCCCAATGGCCCTACTACCCTCAGCTTGGACAATGTTGTCCCACCAGCACAGAGCTGAATCCACAAAAGAGTGGGTAGCAAACTTCACCTTTTGGTCCTCTCGGCACTCGCTGATATCGAGAACAGCTTCCATTTCCCTCACCCACCGGTGAGCAGCTGCAGCGGTGCCGTTTCCATCAAAAGTAGGGGGCTTGCATCTCATAAATGCCCCGTAGTTACATCCTCGCACTGCCTCTGGCACAAGCTCTTCTTCTTCCTCTTCATCATCAGACAGAACCGTTTCCAGCTCTGGTTGTTCCCGTCCTCCAGAGGATCTGTTCTTTCTTTTCTTTCCCCTTCTTGTACGGCCTTAATAACTTCAGTCACCACAGACGGTAAAATTGTCTGCATGACCTGATGGACTTCTTCTACAACAGCCTCCTTTACTGGGGCTCTCAGATTGGCGCTTTCGTCGCCACCCTCCGGATGAGGGGTCTCTTGTTCTTCATGAACCACCCTCTCAACTCTGGGTCTCCCTCTCTTGGGTCGCTGTTCAACACCGTGACCTCCACCCCTAGAAGCTGTCGAAGATCTACCTCCGGCCATCACACGCACACTGAAAGATTCAAACACCAACACGGTCATTCAAGGGAACAGCTCAGTTTTTGTCAAGTATAGTAAGTCCCTAATTACAGTGGCCAGTTGTGATTAGCCACTTACTTTACTCTTCATACCCCAAGTATTACCTGTCCTGACTACATCAGTATTTAAATCTACATACAACACATAACACACACCATGCGCACATAAAACCGGTTAACTTTACGAAAATACCTGATGGCACGCAACTACTTAGTTTGGCATCCCATTCCCTTTCCGTCCCATTCTCAGTTTAAGATTAGGTTTATTTTGAAAATTTACCCATTTCACTTAAACTTTGGCTATGATACCAACTTGTAAGGCCCCGTTCCCGGGACGCTTACCGCTGGGTTCTCATCGCACACAAAACATATAATTACATTTGTATTTCATAAATCGCAGCGGAAAACTAAAACAAACTTTCATTTCCATGTAAAAGTTTTTGCAAGTTAATACGACATTCATTACAAAATAGCTTGTTCGCATTACAATGCAAAAACATTAATCAAAAGAATGCCATCCCCAAAAGAGCTGAGTAGTCGCCCGTGCCATCCTCAGCAAACATTACCTGCCAACTGGAAAACACATCAAAGTCAGCGTTGCTGAGTGAGTTCTAGTTTTATTACAAAACATACTTTACTTTCATATAAAACCATTCGTTACTTTTACATGATCACACATCGTACGTACACATAGATAATATCATTATTATCTTCTTCATTCATTCATTCATTCATTCATTATGACTTTACTTGTGCATCGGACATCATCCGTACCAATACCATGTGCTACACCCCGGTTAGTCGTAGCTACCAGGCCGAAGTCAACAAATGAACAGCTAAACGTATGCCACGGTACTAGGAGTAACCATCAGTCTTTGCTACTGGGCCGAAGTCAACAAATGAACAGCTAAACGTATGCCACAGTACTAGGGGTAAGCGGTAGAGGCACTACACGTTTGGTCAATCACAAAGAAGGACCCTGTTATCCAATGTTTCCAAGACTTCTTTCATTCGTTCATTAATGCATACATTCGTTCATTATGTTCCTCTTTCTTTATTTTTCACTTTACGTTACATAATACTTCGTTCATTCATCATAATAGGTAAAGCCATAGGAAAGATATTATACATCATACTAAGGAACATATCATACACATTCGTCATCATCATACACGGCAACATCATACATACGTGACAAGCCTAGACATGCAACATCATCATCATCATGCCCAACATGCTTTCTAAGGCCTCGAGCATCATCTTACAAACTCTATGGGAACCTTTAGGTCAAAACTTACATCTGCACTTTCCCTCAAAAGTCAGAAGTCAATCTACACCTTCCTCGGGTACAACAGCCCTATTCGGGCGTATGGACACCCTTCAGTCACATTGCCTCCATGCGACTAAACATCATGCGAATGAACTAATACAGATGAACACCTATGCGAATGAACATCCAGACATACGAATGGACAATGCGGATGAACACCTATGCGACTGGACCTTCAGTCGTGCGAATGGACCTTCAGTCGCATGACCCCCATGCGACTGGCTCTTCAATCGTGCGAATGAACCCCAATCGTGCGAATGGACCCCAATCGCACCCTAATCGGCCGTATGGCCTCTATTCGGCCTCCAGTCGGTCGCCTAACCCTAACTGATGCAGAATGCAGTTCATCTCGACTGCAGCCGAGGGTTTTCAGCCTCCAAACTCATCTAAACCCATTTTAAGCCTAAATCGACCATCCTAAACCTTAGGTATGCATACCATAACATTATTCAAGCACAACCAAGCAAGAAATCAAGCCCCAAACGGGTCCTACGCATACATACACACATACATACGGGTTTTCACCCAAAAACGCGAAAAAAGGTTTTCAGATGTGTTCCAGCCCCAAAATCATTCAAAAACATGTGAAATAGGGGTCCTAGAACTCACCTAAACGAGCACAACGACAAGAGCTTCGATTTGGCTTGCTTCACGATGATTTTGGCGAGCCGAACCGACCCGAACCAACACTTTTCCTCTTTTTCTCTTCTTTCCCTCTTCTTTCTTTATGAAGCTGAAATGTGGGGTGTGTGGGGAGAGTGGGCTGCCCTCTCCCTACTAATATCACCACATTTCCCAACTTTTCTTCGTTGGCGAGTTTGGTCCCTCGACTTTTGGACTTTATTTTCTTTTCTTTCTTCACCGGCTTCAAAATAATAAATATTCGGGTGTTACAAGGTTCATGAGTGAAACCTAATCCTGCTTTTTGTTTATCTTTCCTTTTACTTATTAGTTTTTGTACAATCATTTTTGAACTCTTTACTTTTGCTAGATCAACTTGAGTAGCAGCATGTGCTATTTTCTCTTGTTCATGATTCTTGGTCATCTCTTCTAATTGTTTTGTAACAATTTCTAAATCTTTGATTATTTTGTTCCATGAATTTTGAAGAGAGATAATCTTTTGATCTGCAGTTTTATGATCAGATTTAAGTTGATTATGCATAGATTCCTCTTGTTTTAGCTTTTCACAGATTTTGAATGAATAGTTTTTGTAGTGTTCAACATGTTCAAAGCATGATTTGGTGCAAAGCTTTTCTCTTATGATGGTATTTCAGGAAATTTTGGAACTGTGGTTTCAGATGATGAAGTAGAAGATTTAACCTTTGGTTGATCAGACTGAACCATTAGAGCTACTTCCTCTGTATCCTCTTTAGGGTCAGACTTGTCACTCCAATCATAGTTATCTTCCTCTTCATCACTTTCCACTTTTGGGTCATTGTTTTCTGACCAATCTTCCTCTTGAATTTCTGCAATAAGAGACAAACTTGATGTTAAGTCATTTTTAAATTGATCTGCATATGCACTCCAATCATATCCATCTTTTATGTTGACTACTAGTGCTTTCTTTGTTTCATCATATGATTTGGTTTCATCTTTAAGCTCTAGCATAGGAAGACTTTGATAAGGCTTTTGAAAAGTCTTGTAAGCTTGTTGAAACCTTTGATTATTTGTGTTTGAATGAGCACTTCCTCCATTATTCCTTGGAGCTTTGCATTCTCTTGAAAAGTGTCCATAACTGTTGCAGTTGAAACATCTAGCTTTTGACTTGTCAAATCCAACAGTCTTGTTTGCACTAGCTTGTATTTCTTGTTGACATAAGAATGTTTTTGAGTCTTGTAGGCAATCATCACCATCTGCCAGTTCATGTCCATCTCTTCAACATCTTCTGGATCCATCTCAAATAAATCCTGTAAAACAAAATCTAGTTGAGTTAAATGGCTACCTTGATATGCTTGAAAGCTGGCCATAAAAGCAGTAAATGCAGTTTTGGACTCTTCATCCTCTAATAGGATGTTAATCACATCTTTAACTTTGCTAGATTTAGCAGAGTTAGATGATAAAGAAGTCTCTGTTTGAATATTTGATGATTGTGACTGTGGTTTAGGAGGAGATTGAGAATGAGACTGAGTTGTATATGCAGGTGCACTGGTAAATGATGAATCAGTGAAAAATCCTGCTCCTACAAACAAGTCTCCTTCTTCTTCAGGACTTTTCTCACTCTTTGCCATGAATGTATTTTCTATGGTGGTTGCAGGTGAAGCAACAAACTGATATTGAGACATTGATGTTGCTCTATCATTGTTCCTTGAGCTTTTATCAATCTCCATTGATTCTATTTTTGCAATAAGAAGATTTAGATCCATTGGAAACTTCTCAGTATGCTTTAGTAGTGTTACAGTTTGTTTCTATGAAGATGGTAAAGCATTGAGTAGTCTGAGATTTAAATCTTCAAGATCAGGTTTGATACCAGCTGTTGACATCTCAGTTATGAGTTGAACAAATCTATTCATCATTTGATTTATTGTCTCTCTAGACAAATGTTGAAATAATTCTAATTGTCTTTTAAGCTTTTGTTTCTTAAATTTTGAATCATTTTACCTCCTTCAAAAATGATCTTCAATGCTTTATATAGTGTATATCCATTTTGATGTGCATCAATCCTTCTAAGAACTTCCAAAGGTAGTCCTTTACACATCAATGAATAGGCTTTAATATCATTCTTAACTCTTTTCAGATCATCTCCTTGAAGATCATCTTCTGGATAAGGTTCTGGAGAATCTTTAGTATACACAAATCCTCTGTCTGGTCCTTCAGTTATTATAGGAATGTATGGTCCTTTTTCTATAGATTTCCAGAGATCAGTGTCAATGGAATTAAAATGATGTTTTAGTCTAAGAGACCAATTTTTGAAATCAGCTCTATTTTTAAGTTTTGGAACTCTGTTTTCAGAATCTTCTGATTTTACCATTCTTATATTTTTGATGTTTTCTTATATTTTGAATTTTTTTTAAAAAAATTTGAAAAAGTTTTTCAAAGAATTTTATTTTAAAAAAAATTCTAAGTATCAAGGTTAAAACGTCTGAACAGTATTAAAACTTCTCAACAGTTGATGCGTCTAAGTTGATAAAAGTCTAAGGGAATGCCTTAGAAAATTATCCATAAACGTCTAAAATTGATGTGTCTGAACAGTTGTAAAACGTCTGAACAATTGTAATACGTATACACTGTTGATGCGTCTACACAGTGTTGATGCGCCTACACAGTTATCAAACGTCTAAACAGTTCAAAAACTTCTCAGCAATGATACGTCTGGACACTCGAACAGTGATCAAATGTCTGAACTGAAAACGTCTACACAGTGTTGTTGCGACTAAACAGTAGTCAAACGCCTAACACTTAGACAATTTTTCAGCAAACTTCATCCCTAATGCGACACATTCATCATGTTCATATGAATATAACAGACTCAAATCATCTAAATTCTTCAAATGTGAAGAATTCAATTGAAACTTTTCAATTAAGCAAGTTTTATGTCGATAAACATTCTTCTTAATATCAATTTCAACAACAAATCACTCAATTTTTGAAATTTCAGTTCGAAACTTCAAGCCATTTTCGAACAACAAATTCAACAATTTACTTGAATTTGATGAATTGATCTGCTAATTGTGTTTCAAATCATGTTTCTGATGATGAAACACAACTGAAATTCACAAATTTTCACTTGAATTGTATCTCAATCACAGATTCAGTGAGATTTTAGGTTTTCAAGTTTGATGAACTTAAATCGAAAACCAATCACTAACAGCTTACCAACAGCTCTGATACCATTTGATAGGATCAAATGAATATATCTGTGATGATTTATAACACAATTCAATGAAATTCACACAAAGTAATCAAATCAAAACAAGATATCAATAAAATTCAAGTGTTCATTCATATCAAGCTAAGACAATTACAAGTATGAAAATCAGATTCGAATATCTTGTGTATTCGTTACTATCTACCTGCAAATCTAAGCTATTTATACTGAAAACACAAAGAACAAATTACAAAAATAGTCCCTATACTATTACAAAATATCAAAAGACAAATAAAGACCACATGTTAATCTTTCTTAGAGCACTTAATAGGAGTTGGAAAGGGTAAATTAATATTACCAAATGGCACAAAGCTTGTAATAGAAAATTTCTTATTTTCCCCAAGATCAACAAGAAACTTATTAAGTTTCAAACATATATTATAATGGATATGATACTCAGTCAATGATCGTTGAAAATGAAAAATATTGATATGCCACAAGCACATATGGTAGTTAAAGAAAACTTTTATGATCTTGATATATTCAAGTTATGGCATGATAGATTAGGCCATCGGGGGTCTACATTGATTAAAAGGATAACTAAAAGTACACAAGGACATCAATTGAAAGATCAAAACATTTCACAATCAAATAAACTACCTCCATGTACATCTTTCTCTCTTGGGAAGCTAATTACTAGACCTTCACTGTTGAAAGTTAAAAAGGAATTACCTATGTTTCTTGAAAGAATTATAAGTGATATATATGGACCAATCCATCCATGTGGACCATTTAAATACTTATAGTTTTAATAGATGCATCAAGCAGATGGTCTCATGTCTCTTTATTATCAACTCATAATGTAGAATTTGCTAAATTGCTTGCTCAAATTATTCAATTATGAGCACATTACCTGATTATACAGCTAAAAGAGTGAGACTTGATAATGCAGGAGAATTTGCATCAAATGCTTTTAATCACTATTGTATGTATGTTGGAATTGTTGCTAAACACCCTGTTGCTCATATACATACACAAAATGGTTTAGCTGATGTCACACCCCCACCGACGACACAATCATCAGGGCATACAAATGTGAATCAATTGCTCATACCACATGGTAGTAAATACGTTAAAATAATATTAAATGTCATTCATTGAATAATACTACTCAATCAATACAATACAATCGATTAATAACATAATGAAATTTGTCCTTAACATTGACTAATTCAAAATCTTAAGTGTACATTTAGAAGTCCACTAATCTTCATTCCTAAAATCATGTGAAAAAGTAACAGGTCAGCTAACGAATTAGCCGATGAATAATCATAGGTTTGAATACATATATAGATTGATTAAATAGATAACACAACTGAATTCGCATGGCAATGTCAAGACTTATAATGCAATAGTGTAACATAAAATACAAGCCAACACTATCAAACTTAATTGTTAGGACCTGGTATTTGAACGAATACCGAATGATTAACGTGTAAACCAAACCAAATAGTGCGGAATCCTATTTGATTGGCGATCCAATCAGTGAGAACGCACGTAGAATCAATAAAGTATTGAATCAAACATTAAGAATCGATTAGGAATCGATCTATAGCGTTCTATGAACTTGGAGTATCAACTTGGAGGCTTCTGGATGGCTAGGGTATGTCTGGAGTCGAAATGGAATGAATGATCTGGGAGCAATAGCATCTCATCGTCTGAATCGCTATCATCATGACGCTATTTGCGTCTACCTGGCGCCACATATCTTTCATTGGCCAGATGGCCGATCAACCTCTTTACCTGGGGCTTTACCTGCTTGCCCCGATACACTCTCATGCGACCCAAAGTCGTGTCATCCATAATCTCTAGGGCAACCGCATCATGGCTCTCCTTGGGAAGTAATAGCACCTTCTCGTTGAAGATCAGCTGCAGAAATCTGGGGTACATACAAAAACCCTCCTTCCCCTTGGCCTCCAGATTCTCCACCAGATACGAGATGATCATGCTCGAGAAGCTGAAGGGGTGGTTCAGCACCAGTGCCACATAGGCATTCTGAATCTGGTCTGACAAGTCATCAAACCCACCCCTCCGAGAAGCAATACACTTCAGGATCACATGCGCCAAGTACTTATACTGGGGACACAGGTTGCTCTTGTTGAGCACACCTGAGTTGATGTCCCCAGCATACTTAATCCTGAGGAAGAAACCTCTGAATGTAAATGGATGTAGTCTGGTGGGGTGATTAGTATCGTCCCCAAAATTAAGTACTCTCTGGATGTCAGCTGCTGTAATCTCAATATCATGACCATGAATGGAGCTCCGTATGCTGTAAGGCTCACGTGAACGATTTACGGAGGCATTTTCCCAGAAAGCCTAACGTAACGACCTGTAAGGAGTACACGGTGTGGATATGGCTTTCTGTATCCGAGAGCATCGAAGGAACGCAATAATCTCTGTAAACTCGGCCCCATTCCGAGTCCTATGGTCCAAATGAGCACATATATTGTGCTTTGGATTCATGGACCATCTATCAGCCATTGACCTGAAACATAAGACACAGAACCATTAGAAAGTCATACATTCAAAATTCAGTTCAAGGTGTATAGTTTAAATTCAATCTGATTCATTTGTGCGAATGAATCATGCGACTGAATTCAGTCGGTTGTCCTTTCATGCGACTGAGCTCATTCGGGTGAATGAGACATGCGACTGCGTTCAATCTGTTGGTTGAGTCTGCGATTGGTTCAGTCGGTTGACTGAGTTCATTCGCATGGTGCATTCGGCCGATTGACCCAATCGCAAGATTCAATCGTGCGAATGAAGTTCATCCGGTCGACCAGTCGCTTGTCCCACTGTTCAGTCGCCTGTGGTTCGAATCATGACCAAATCAAGTAATTTAACATGGTTTAATGGTCCATTAGACTCGCCATCTTGTCACTAATAACCTATTAAACTTAATTTTAACATTTTGCTTAGTTTATGTTGGTTATTAGGGCATTTTTCAGTCCGGTTTTTGTTTCACTCGAATATCACAAATTTGGATTCAATGTCTTCTGATTTTGGTAAGATTTCACTGCAATATACCTGTATATATCATCAACCCACATCAGAAGATCAATAGAGATGTAAAAACAATGTCTAGATGAATTTCAGCAGAGTAACAGTACTTGGTGCGATTCAAGAGCGATTGAGGGTGATGAGTGAAATGCGATCGACTATGGCCCTTTAAATACTGAAGCTGAGTTCAATCGGCCGAATGGCCTCATTCGCTCAATTCATTCGGGCGACTGAGGCTCAGTCGCGCGATCGGCCCAGTCAGTCGCATTCATTTGGCCGACTGAGTCTCAGTCGGTCTACTGACTCATTTGTGCCCTTTCATTCGCACCCTCAGTTAACCGACTAAGTCTCAGTCGGTCGACTGACTCATTCGCACCCTTTCATTCGTCGAATGGATCATTCTGATAAGCCATTCGGGTGAATGACTCAATTTCATGTCCAGTCGTGCGAATGGGATCCATTCGCATGGTTGGTCCATACTTATGATCCAGTCGTGTGAATGGGTTACACTTATGAACATTTAGCATGTAAACCCTTTTTACCTGTTGAAATTAACATTATGAACATTTGATCATCTCAGACATGATCATTTTAACTTGAAAACTTTTTTATCACACCGCAGACGTGATCCTTTTAAACAATTTACACCTCAGACGTAACCCTTTTAGGTGAGTTAATCCCATATTGATTTTCATGATATAGTCCGATGAACAAACAAACTAAAATGGCTAACTAACTAGAAATTTAACTAAATACAAAATTAAACTTGTTTTTGACTTTGTGAGAGATAAATCCTAAGATAGACATCTACTGGATTTGGTTCCAGAATAGGCAGCTTCAATTTAGTTTGACCACACCTGGACCCAATTCATTTTGGAATCATACAGGCAAGTCAAATCATTGGGACTTTATCAAAACCTTTTGATGCTCAATTCTTGGTTTTCATCCAGAGTCGTTAGCAAATTTAGGAAATCACACTGGTACTATTAGATTCCCACATTGATTTGAACTTTCAAGAATTGCAGCCACAATGATTGTCAGTATACTTGTCCTCTTAAATCCATACACAGAATTGAGACACAAACTGGTGATAGTTTTAGGTTTAATTATTTCAACTAATATTTTGGATCCCACACTTATATGGTAATCAACATTCCTCAGGAGCTTTTGAGCGGTCTACGGGTATTTTTACTAGAAGAGACTATTCTTAGAGCTTTCAAAGAGAAGCCAATCCTCAGGTCAGTGCCATCGCACAGCAGAGAGGTGGCAAATAACAATGAATTCTAGAATATCTAAGTTATGCTTATCCTCAGGTCAGTGCCATCGCACAGCAGAGAGGCACACAACCTATCTTCTTGTTAGAGCAGCTAAATTTTCTTTTGCACAGAATGCACCAACAGCATATGTCATTAGCTTGATAGCATTTGTCTTTCATTTTTTCATTCTTTGCTCTATTTATGGTCATCCACACATTTTTGGCGTTTACATGCTCATTACCCCTTATTGGAATATTGTTGATTGTGTTAACCAGTGATAAGATGGCAGCCCACAGTCAGTTGAATTTGATCTTGAGATCACCAGTCAGTCTAATCATCTATTGTGTTGAATCTATCGACATATCATTTGTGGTCTAGCAACCATAGGTCTACTTTCTTTGTGTTACCTTAGTAGTTACCAGTTTTTCTATCATCTTCCCTTTTATATTGCTTAGACTACACAGACTTATACTTTGAATTTTGCATCTTTTCTAAATTAAATTTTTAAAAGTCCCTTTTGATTTGTTCCTGTGTACTATCATTTTCCAAAAGGTTTGAATCGGTATCACAGATAGGATCTACCTTATATCAGCTATCCACTCCTTCTCCCTCGTTTCCTTTTTTAATATTACTAGCTGACCTACTCTTCCTTCAATTCTAAAATCATACTGGATTTAATTATTTTAGGATTTTAACAGACAGCTAAATAACATGAATTTAATTTAAACAGAATAAAATAAATAAGGAAAAATAAAAATTATAAAAAATATATAACTACAATGCATCGGACTACACATGATCATCATGAGGAATAACATCACTTTTCTTTTTAACGCCGTTCACCTCTAACAGATATAGAAAACGTGGTTTATCAAAGGCTTTTGTATAGAGGTCAGCGCGTTGAAAGTCAGTATTAATTTTTACCACATCGATTAAGTTCTTTTCAAAACAGTCTCTTATGAAATGCTATTTAATACCGATGTTTTGGTCTTTGGATGTTGTACCGGATTTTTAGTTACTGCAATTGCAGCAGAGTTATCAACAAAGATAGGAGTAGAAGAAATCTTTAAACCGTGATCCCACATTTGCTGTTGAATCCAGATGATTTGTGAACAGCAACTTGCAGCAGCAACGTATTCGGCTTCACAGGTTGACAATGCAACCGAGGTCTGCTTCTTACACTGCCAGGTAACTAATCTCCTCCCAAAGAATTGACACCCTGCTGATGTAGACTTGTAGTTCATCTTGCAGCCCCCATAATCTGAGTCACTATATGTCATGAGCTCAAAGTTATCATCATAAGGATACCACAACCCAAGTGTGGGTGTACCCTTCAGATAACGAAATATCCTTTTGACCCCGATCAGATGGTTAACCTTAGGCTTAGCCTGATATCTAGAACATAAACATGTAGCATACATGATATCAGGTCTTGACGCAGTGACATACATGAGGGATCCATCATTCCTCGGTACATTGTGGCATCTACCAGATCTCCATTTTTGTTAGGTGCTATCATGATTTGTAGCAAGTGGAGTCCCAGCAGCAGAAGCATTCTCCATGTCAAACCGACTGAGAATGTCTCCCCCATACTTGGTCTGATGTAGAAAGATCCCATTTGGTGTCTGATCCACCTGTAACCCGAGAAATAATTTCATCTCCCCCATAGCACTCATCTCAAACTCTTTCTTCATAACTGCTTCAAACTCTTTGCATAATTCTTCGTTCTTTGAACTGAAGATTATGTCATCGACATAGATTTGTACTAGCAGTAGGTCTCCATCTTTTTCTTTGATGAATAGTGTCCACTCAATGACTCCCCTACGAAAGCCGTGTTTCACAAGATGAGTTGAGAGTTTCTCATACCAGGCCCTTGGAGCTTGACGAAGCCCGTATAAGGCCTTGTCTAGATTGTAAACTCTATCCCGATGATAAGGATCTTCAAATCCCTCGGGTTGACTGACATACACTGTCTCTCGAATTTCCCCATGAAGGAATGCACTCTTCACATCTAATTGATAGACTTTAATCTTCATATACGATGCATAGGCAAGGAAAATAAGGATGGCTTCCATCCTTGCCACAAGTGCAAACACTTCATTGTAGTCAATCCCCTCGACTTGGCGAAATCCCTGAACAACCAGTCGAGCCTTGTTCCTGATAATGGCCCCTTGGTCATCCTTCTTGCATTTCAAGACCCATTTGGTGCCAATGACCTTAGCACCTTTATGTCTATCTACCAGAGTCCATACTCCTAACTTCTTGAACTGAAGAAGTTCTTCTTGCATGGCACTCACCCATGCCTCATCGTTTAGTGCATCACTGACGTATTTTGGTTCAAACTGCGAGACAAAACACCGATAAACACCATCATGAATGTATCCTTTTCCATAACAGAGGCATAATCAGCTGAGTACAGCTGATTTCAGGTTTGTACTCCTGATCTGACATCCCCAATGACATTTTCTAAGGGATGATAGACGTTTAGACGTGATCCTGGAGTAGTAGGAACAACTACCTCAGAGCCAAGATTATTTACATTTGGTTCTGCATCTGAGCTAGAAGGAGTTTGAGGTTCCGAAGTCGAAGGTGCATCACCGTTAGATGCTTGTGGACTTTCCGGAACTCGAACCTGTTCCTCCTGACTGTTCTGGTCATCTTCTTCAGCTTCATCTTCAGAGGAGGAGTCACTGTCATCGATTACTCCCCCTGACTGAGTAGATGATTCTCCCTATGAACTCGATGATATTGAATCAAGAGATGGTGTATTCAAGATATCATACATCATTCGAGTAGCTAAATCATCATCAGAAGAAGAGATAGGGATGTTGAAGGACTTAAAGAATCCATCATAGTCAAAAAAGTAGGCGGGTCCTTTGCCAGTAGGTGGTGTGGTATATCTCTGAACATCGACATGACACCACACTTCTACTAGACCTGTTGAGTTGTTGTAAACCTCTTGTTCGGTATGTTGTATCCTAGGAAGATTCCTTCATCAGCCTTCTCACTGTATTTACCTTCTTGAGTCTTCTTCAAAAGTGTACACGACACACCAAATGGTTCGAGATACTCCAGATTCGGTTTACGTCGTTGTAGTAGCTCATAACAGTCTTTCCGTGGCAATTGACTATCAGAACTCGATTCAGTGTATAACATGCATTAGCCACTACCTCATTCCAGAATTAGATAGGCAGTTTCGAGTCTGCCAGCATTGTCCGTGCTGTCTCTATCAAGCTTTTGTTCTTTCTCTTAGCAACACCATTCATCTGAGGCGTGTAGGCAGAAGTGAATTGATGCACAATTCCTTTTTCCTCGCAGTAAGCCTCCATCCACTGATTCTTGAATTCAGTCCCTTTGTCTGAGCGTACTTGTCTCACCTTCAGCTTGTAGAGAGATTCTAGTGTGGTTACTAACTCCTTGAATGACTCAAATGTTTCTGATTTGGACTTCAAAACATTAACCAAGAGAATCTTGTGTAGTCATCAGTAACCACAAAACAGTACAAGTCGCCTGCAATGCTCTTTGTACTGACTGGACCAAACAGATCCATATGAAGAAGTTCAAGAGGAAGTTCTATTGAATGAACTTTCTTTTCCTTATGAGACTTCTTCGATGTTTTTGCCTTCTTGCAAGCTACACAAAAATTAGGAAGTTGGAAATTCTTGACATTAACTCCTCTCACAAGATCCTTCTGGATCAAGTGATTCATCTTCCGTTGATTGATGTGTCTCATTCTCCTATGCCAGGAGATGGAGTCCTTCTCAGTGGCTTTTGATAGAAAGCACTAAACTTCATGATCCATTGTAGAAGCTGTTAAGAGATCCACAACATAAAGGTCTTTATATCTTGAAGCTTTCATCAGAACTTGGTCCTCCGGAATCACGTAGTCTTTCTTTAGGACGTAACACTTCTTGTTGTCGAATATGACTGTAAAACATTTATCACAGATTTGGGAAACAGAAAGTAAGTTGTTTTGAAGTTGTTGAACGTAGTTCACCTTATCAAACTTATCTTTCTGATTTCCAACTTCTCCCTGAGCTGTGATATAGCCTCCCTTGTTTCTAGCAAATGAAACATGCCCTCCTTTTATTTTCTTGACGTTTGATAAAAAGCCATGTTTCCTGTCATGTGCCTGGATGCTCCGCTATCTACAATCCACGTGTTGATTTTAGCACTGTAGCGAACACCCTGCACATTCAATGTAAAACATTAGTTTAGGTTAGGAACCAAGCCTTTACTGGCTTGGGTTTCCCAGAGGCATCACACATCATGAATTCAACCCATTGACCCTAGAGGGTGAGGGTAGCTCAGGTTCCTTCTTGTCATCATTATCAGACACAGAGGATGACTTCTCTTTCCATAAGCCAGATTTGTGCAATGCCTGTTTGTGATAAACAGTCGACTGGCTAATAGGTTGAACGTTAGGTTACTAGTTATTCTAGGTGGAGTTAAAGAACTCCTCTTAGAATAGCTAGGTTTTGAATCCTGAAGTTCAATCTTCTTCCTAGGTTTCTGATAGTAAGGACAAAAGGAAGCAATGTGTCCACACTCTCCACAGTTGTAGCACGACCTGCTATCAACTTTATGATTAAACGTTCTTTGTGGGGATGTGTGTGACACCCTAGTAACATCACTTAGTTTGGGTTTTGACTCTGTTTCTTTTGATGTTTTCTTCTGTTAAAGAAATCAATTGTTTTAACATTTTTAACATCTTTTTCCTTTTGGTTAACTGGTTTTTGACATGAAGCTTGTGAAAGATTAACATTAGCAGTCCTTTTAGATTCAGATTTGACTTTCTTTGACTCGGAATTTATATTAACCTTTTCAAATTATTTTTCCAGATTAACACAAGGCATTTTACCCTTTGCCTTTGAAGTGGCCTTCTTTTGTTTTGTTCCAGATTCAATTGATGAACATGAGGAATCTGGATCACTAACAAGAGGAGTAGACACCACATGATCCTTGATGGGGTTGTTATTTATTGGTCTACTAGTAGTGTTCATCAAGGTCTCAGGTGGTGGTGGAACCACTTTATAACCCAAACCCTCCCCGTTGTTACGCTCTCTCACTAAGTGTTGGACAATATGAGATGAACTTTTCCAACTATGCAGTTTTTGCTTTAATGAGTTTACTTCTACTTCTAAAACTGCCTTTTGCTTCTTAGTGTCTTCTAGGGAGTTAAGATAGTACCTAATGTCATTAGCTTGGTTAAATGCAACTACTTCAGTTTCCCTAAGCTCTTTGGTCAAAAGGTCTATCTTTTCTTTGTAACTATGCTCATTTTGTTTTAAAACTCTATTAGCCTCAGTGCACAGTTTCAAATCCTTTACTAAGTTATCATTATGATCTAATAACCTAGCAAATTTATCATCTATGCTATCTCTAAAAGTATCACAATCAGAACAAGCATGATTTTCAAACAGTTGGTCAGTGGTACTTACCTGTGGAGGTTCAGAAGAGTTAGCCATCAACGCAGCATCAGATGTCTCTGGTTCTGGTGATTCTGTCTTTGCTGTTGAAATCACTTCTTCAGGCTTTGACCTCAGTTGCATTTGTCTCTTCAATATTTGACATCGCTATCTCAACTGCAATATCTCCCTCACTCGCGGAATCATCATCTAAATCTTGTACACTGGCAATATTAGATTCCCCTGTAAAGACAAACCGAAAACTACAGTCATGTCCTTCATCATCATGAGCAGTCAAGGCTTTTGGATCCTTGCTTGATGAAGTAGAACTGCTAGCTTGCTTGTCTTGACGAGTGAAGGACGAGAATTGGTTCCCGTTCCCATTCTTCTTTGGCTTCACACATTCTCTCTTGAAGTGCCCCTTTTCTCCACAGTTAAAGCAGGTCACTTTAATCTTGTCAAAGCCAAATGTGGTATCCTTAGTAGCAACCAAGTTCTGTCCGGTCTTTTTCACAAATTTCTTCGCCCTCCAGACAGCACTAGCTAAGGCCCACATAATGTCCATTCTCTCCAGCTCCATTTCATCCACCTGCTCGTAGTTCTCATCTGCCAGATGGCAGTTTCCAATCTTCCCAGCAACAAGTCCATCATAAGAATGAACCACTGCTGCCAAAAGATCCATGTGCTCTCGAGTTACTTCCACAGTCACATTACCGAGGTTCTCGATCTTCAATCTAGTAGCATTCGCTTCAGTTCCAATGTAATGGGTACAAGAAGACCCTGACGTTTCTGAACCTGAAGGAGAAGCTTGTGAAAGACCCGATGAGCTAGACACAAATGCAGTCTGAAGAGGTGCTCCAGACGTCTTAGCTTGAGGCATGGCATTGTACAAAGCTGGATTCTGAGTGTGCGAAGACTTCTGAGCTCTGTACTTCATCCTAAGTGCTTCTTCTTGCAGCTTTAGAATGAAGTCATTGATATCCAACTTTGCCAGCATCTCATTCTGTCTCAGATTTGACACAAATGAAGCCCACTTTTCCGGCAATCCGTATGCGAAATTTGACACCTTTTCTTCCATGGTAGTAGCAATACCATGTGTATGCATTTCACTCATCAGATGGTAGAATCTATCAATAACATCGTCCAAACTCTCGTTTCCCATCGATGAGAAGTTGTCAAATTCTTTCATCAGTTCCTTAGCTTTAATTGCCTTCAGCGAAGCATTCCCGTCGTATCTCTTTTCCAGCTCATCCCACAATTTCTTGGCCTGCTTATTCTCCGAGTACTGGTGAAAAATATCTTTAGGAATAGACTGTGTAATCAATGAATAAACTCTCTTCTCGGCATTATACTCTCTTCACTGATTGGATTGCCAATCAAATAGGATTCTGCACTATTTGGTTTGGTTTACACGTTAATCATTCGGTATTTTGTTCAAATACCAGGTCCTAACAAGTGGTATCAGAGCTTGGCTCTTGATTACGTGTGATTCAATCAAGATTGATAAAAAGTTTGTGTTTTTACACTAAAAAATGCAATCTTTTGTGTCAAAAGTTGTCTTGGATGTTCCCTGCTCATCAAGGTTCGGTTTCTACGGCCTTAGGTGATTAGGGTTTGCGAAATTTTGAATTTTTACAGCTAAAACACGTTTAACGTAGAAATTTTCGCAAAACAGCAGCTTCAGTCGCACGAGTGAGCCATTCGCACGACTGGACTTCATTCGCATACACTAGACGCACGATTGGACTGAGTTGCATCTCCATTCGTACGACTGAACCATCCATTCGAAGTGTTCATACGCATCAGCTTCATTCGCACGACTGAACCAATCGCTTAGTTCAGCCACACGATTGAACCAAACGCATAGTTCATTCGCACGGATAGCCCATTCGCATCACCCAGTCGCACCAGTTTGACAGTTTGTTTAGTACACTTAAAAGTTATTCGAGATGGAAGATCAGATGTTGGCGTTTACTATCGGCAAGGACTCAAGGATCCAGAACCTACTGTTGCTTGAGAGTGAGGTGGGGAATCATAATAAACCACCAAAACTCTTAACGTTAGATGAGTTTCCCCACTGGAAACAACGTTTTGAGATCTACCTCAATGGAGTGGATCCAAATTTATAGGAAGCTATCGAGATTGGGTATAGTATGACAGTGGGGATGCTGGGGATGATATGCCTATTCCACCGAGGGGCTCAGCTTCAGATGTTATACCCCCAATAGCTGCCCCAACAGGCGACATAGCTGAGTCAGCGGGTTTCCACCAGGACTTCATACCTGGTGAGGAGGAAGAAGAGTCGGATGAGGAGCCCTTGACGAGGACTGTGGGAAGCAAGGTTGTTCCCACAGAGTATGGACTCCGGGCGGTTGGTGAACACCCCAGGGATACGAGAGAGACGACTGCAGATCCTAGCTATGCCCCTGAGTCAGATAGCCGTGTTCTAGGGGGAGCATCCACCTCGACTGGATCGAGGAAGAAAAGGATGGCTCAGCCCCACGGCCAGAAGAAGAAGAAGAGAAGACTCACCTTCGCCACCACCACAGCCACCACAGTTACTACTACCACCACCACACCTCCCACCACTATACATATGCCAACCACCACCACACCTCCCACCACTGTACATATGCCAACCACCACCATATCTTTCACTTTTACATCACCTCCACTATCTCACAGACCCAACCCCATCTTCACCACAGCCACCACCACCACCACTAGCCACCAAGCAGGACCGTCATCCCATTCCGCACATATATATGGATCTCCTCTACCTCTAATTAGGGTAGAGGAACAGCTTTATGCGCTGAACCGGATGGTGATGCGTTTATTAGCTGCTGATGAGGAGAAGACAGCGCAGATCTGTCATCTGATAGATGTTACTGTAGCGCAGTCTCCGCAGATCTCGGAGCAGGCTCGATTGCTAGATGAGCAGGCCCAACAAATGGCTGCTCAGAGCCACGAGATCGCCCAACTCCAAGAGCACAGTGTCCAATCTACTAAGAGGATTGAGGAGTTGGAGGAGGCTAAGAAGACCATCATTCAAAAGCTTAAGGGATCTAAAGACGAGCCACTAAAGATTAAAGAGGGAGACGCAGATGATGAGGATGATGATGAGACTGAGGATGACGAGGGGATTGTGGACGAGAGGACAGAGGAGAGGAATGAGGATGATGATGATGAAGAAGGAGGGGATGCAGCTACATCTGCCTCTACTCAAGGTCAGGATAGGAGATCCAAGAAGAAACAAGACCAACAAGCTTCCTCCTCTGCTCCACCAAGCGATGATCCAGTGATCCAAGAGAAAAGTAATAATTAGATGTCTATATATTTGATTACTTTTCTATTTGAATCATGTATTTAAACTTATGTATTCGATGTTTATATTAAAAAAATTAATGCATTTATGTTTTGATTATTAACTACCGGTTGATGTGTTACATATTTAAAATCAAACAGATCCAAACTATCAAAGGGATGAGTTTGATGTTGCTCCCCTTCAGCAGATCAAAACTCAGCTAACTATGATTCTTGATCTGCAAGGGATCGTTAGAAGGTCGGTGAGTTATACCCCTGAAGAAGGGGAAATAATTCATGATATATCAAATGAGCAACTAGCTGAGATATTCAAGTTAAATCCCGATGAGATTGTGAAGGATGCTCCAACGTGCGACTCGACAAGTGACGAAGAGCTCAATGACGTTGATGAAATAGAGATAGAAGATGTCACTGCAGAGCACTACCCTCAGTATGCTGACAATGAGGGAAATGTGTTCCCCAATCTGGGTGAATCCCTTGCTGGTGATACGTTTGAGGTGTTAGACAAAATGGAGCAGGAGTCAGAGAAGACAGAGGGAATGGCCCAAGCCTCAAATGATGATGTTGATATCCGAAAGGCTGAGTGGGCTGCCTATTTTGATGAAGTTAGAGCCCAACACGCTGCACATAAACATGACGCCTACACCAAACTCTACAGAGTCAAGAAACATCATAAGGTGTCAGGTAGGATTATAGCATGGGCATATTTTGTGGACCTTAACGTCTATGCAGTTAAGAGGGAGAAGGGCATAGAGTACTTTAGATTTCCACATGATCTAAAGACTCTACCATTTTTTGAGCTCAACCAACTGGCCAAACTAAAGCTGTTGTATGCTGACCCGAGAAAGATGTCAGGCTGGTTTGAGGCTGCCCTAAGGAAGGAGTACCACACCAGGTGGGTTAACTTCAGACCCCAACAGCCTACAAGGTACATCAGAAGGTCTGCAGTTGATGCCATTACTGGAAAGCCAAAGATAGTGTTGAAGTGGAGTCCTCCATGCACGATGTCAAGAATCCCACTCAGGGAAATGCCACAGGACTTCACTCCATACTTGAAGTGGTGGTACTACGATTGGAGGACAGAAGAAGCGGTCATAGTCCTAAACAACGAGGGCCAAATGGATACTATCATGGTATTTGACCCAATGTGGCTTACCAACTTGTCAGCTAATGATGTTTATACTTTATACAAGTGGCCACTGTTCTATGATACGCAGGATATAGTACAAGCCCCCCAGTTCCAGAATGTCATAAGACTCTGTTTTGCATTTGAGATTCATGCAGGAGTCACAAAAGAGGATAAGTACAAGAAGTATGAGGAGGTAATGAAGAAAACAAGACATTAGAGAGATCTAGGTCCAAGGGGGAGTTTGTTGATACATGTTTGTCCCTAGATCATGATATGAATGTAATAGATCTTGTTTGTCTGATTCTGATATAATGTTTGGAATGATTAATGAAATGATATTGGTTGTTTGTTATTTATGATGTTTAATATTTCATTAATGAGTCGATGTTGAATTGGTTAATTAGGTTTGTGGTTGTTTGAATTGTTACACATAATGTTATATTAATTAATACATTCAAACTTAACAAAATGAAGTTCTCATACAAATGGCCCATGCGAATGGACCATACGCATGAATAACTTCATACAAATGACTCAGTCGCACGACTGAACCAGGAGACTGGATCAGTCGTATGATTGTAACATAAGATTGGCTCAGTCGCACAACTGAACACTCAGTCGTGCGGATGAATCAACTGCATGGTTCAATAGCACGACTGAACCATACTAATGGTTTAGTCGCACGAATGAACAAGACTAACCTATAAATACAACCCAATTCGTGGAAAAATTAGAGCATTCATTCTATTTCGACTCCAGATGTACCCCTAGCCGTCCAGAAGTCTCCAAGTTGATACTCCAAGTTCATAGAACGCTGTAGATCGATTCCTAATCGATTCTTAACGTTTGATTCAATACTTTATTCATTCTACGTGCGTTCTCACTAATTGGATCGCCAATCAAATTGGATTCCGCACTATTTGGTTTGGTTTACACGTTAATCATTTCGGTATTTCGTTTCAAATACCAGGTCCTAACAAGATAATGACCGAATTGACTCTATCCGCAGACGAAGCCATATAGAAAGAATGATTCCAGTTCCAATCACCACACAACTAAACAAATAGGGTGGGTTTGTCAAACCAATAGATCTATCATTGTTACCATGGTTGCATGAATTAATGATTATGTTATCATCAATTTTATCTAACTATGAACACATAATTACAAATAATAATACAGCATGTATTGAATTGAATTTAGAATGAAATAGAATAACAATGAATAATAATGATTGAATATTAGATCACATGATTTCCTCAAATAATAAAACATAAAAATGGGTAATGAATACTCACTTGGTTTAAAAACGATTTGATAAATGATAGAATGCTAGACGTTACATCAAGAACTCCTCAAGGTACAACCTAAGGTTTGGTGTACTTTTGTTAGAATAGTATTGATTGAACGACTAAGTTTGAATTAGGGTTTTGATTGGGATTTGGGGTTTTTATAATTAGATTAAATAATGTAACCATTTATATCTTTACTAAATAAAATGAAATAAATTGATTAAATAATTTAACTTGAAAATACTAATAAATCTTTAATGAAATTGAATAATTAAATGTTACTTAAATATTTAGTTTATAATAATTGATTAAATAAAGGTTAAAGTGTGACAAGGGAATAATTAATTTAATAATTAAATAAATAATGACTTAGTCAAAATAATCAATTGAATAATTATTTATTTATATGATTTATAAAATATTGATTAATAAATAACTTCTTAATAATTTTAATTAACAAAACAATATATATATTAACATTATAATATAATAATAATTTTTGAAATTTAATTTTGATAAAAAAAACTGATTTAAAATACATGCGAGTGCCCAAGGTCGAACCTGGGTCGCCGGTATGTATGTTTTGTGTGTTACCATTAGGACAAGGCCCCAATTGATTACATAAACCCTAAAATCCAAATCCAACGAATTGGTCAAGAAAGTGAAATTGATAATCGAATCAATATTAGAGCATATATTTCCAGAGTAAAACTAAGTGTGTACATGTGTTTAATTACCTGGATTGAGATGGAATCGATCGTAAAGATATGAAGGAAAGGTCGCAGTAGGGATGAGGTGTCAAATAGTTTAAATGGATCAACTAGAATGTTTAGCCCTGATTAATCAAATTATTCCCTGGATTCGGGAGTTTCGGATCCGGTTTGATGTGAATTATTTGATTTTAATGGTAATTATTTTGAGGTGTGAATTCTATGAGATCATATGAACATTTTAATTCATTCAATTGAATTATTAGGACACGTTTTGGATTGAAACAGTTTCAGATTTGAATGGGAGTTCGGTTTCGATTTGAATGTGTTGGAACAACGGTTAAGTCCAATTAAGGTGGTTCACGAGTTCGAAATAGGGGCACGAGGGTTGAGGGGCGGTTCAATTATGTTTTAAACTGATGGTTTTATGTGTGGGTGGTCGCCAGACTTGAGCTGGAGCTTTGCCAAAACAAAGGCCACGATGGGAGTGGGGTTGGGTTGATTTAAACGAAAGTTTCACTTTGGTCCCTGTTCTTTATAGTTGTTATCATTTTATGAAAAAACATTTTAATTTAAGGTTTAAAATTTTCAAATTTAAAACCTTAACTTTGTAAACCATACTTAATTAATAAATCAATTTTATCTCATAAAGTCTTTATAAGTCTTATAACTCTTTATAAAAACTTTACAAATTATATATTTATTATAACTTTATAATTAAAACCCATAATTAGTAATAAACTCTATAACTCTTTGTAAAACTTTAAAATTGAATCCTTGGAAATTAAATGGTTTAAGTTTTATAATTCTTTATGAAACCTTACAAGATTATAAAGAAATTTACTTCATAAATAACAAAATTTAAAAATAAAATAATTATTGTATTTGAAACATTAAAGTAAACAACTTGTAATAATTTATGGATTTATAAAGAATTTTTAATGGATCAAATGCATTAAATGTGCAATTTATCTTGTGAATTATTCATTAATCATCTAAACAACTTGTAACAATTTATGGATTTATAAACAATAAACAATTTTTTTCAAAAACTTATAAAGTTTTATTAATCATTTTACAACAAATAACTAAATGGAAAAGACTTATTAAAACTAATAAAGTTATAAAATGAATTTTAATAAACTTATAAAGTGTTATTATAAATTATGAATTTTAAATATTGAAAATGAATCAAATTATAAAGTATACAAGTTTTATAAAAGTTATAAAGATTAACTAAAAAATAATTTGATTGATTATTTAAATTTGTTTTAAAAAGTCTATAAAGATTTAATAAAAAAAGAAATTGGTCAATTAAATTTAGAGTTTAAATTGTAATTATTATTTTATTTATTTCAATTATTTAATTTTATATTTAGTTTAAATTATAATCATAAACCCCTTTTAAAAGACTTGTAACTCACCATTAATAACATTCATAACCTTCTCCTAACCTTAAATATAAAAGCAAGTTCTAGGCCTTACTTTTCATTTGCTCATTCACCAAAATCTCACTCACATATCTTTCTTTCATCCATTGGTTTTGATCAATTTCAAGAATTTCCTTTTCAAGAAGTTTCTAATACTAAGGTAATTTTATGTTGTTCTTATTTGTGTATTTTTATATTGTTTCAATCATCCTAACATCCAACTATTCTCATGACTTTATGTTCTACTTTTATTCTTTCTTCTACTAAATTTATTTAAACATTATCATTTGATCATTAACCTTCAAACATTCACTAACCTTATAACAATCACTAACATTCCTAAATCAAGCTAATGTAACAAAGTATCCCATTTGCATACGGACAGCTATGTCGCCGCACTCGATTATTGCACAAGATTATTTTCCTAAGTGATGGCTATTCCTAAGTCTTGGAATATTTTTATATAACTCAAATCAATTCTAATATACCATATATTGACATAATAATTTTTTTCTAACCCTTTTAATGCTTTAACAATTTTAAAAGTACACATAAGCGCCTTACTATAATTTTGGCAGAATATAGTCTGATTTCAACTGACTATAACTTGGTCATAGAAAACTAAATTGAGTAAACTCCGACTCCAATATAAAGCTCAATGAATTAACTTTTAACGATGGTTTATATGTCTTCAAACTCAATCGGAAAACTCAACAATAGCTTTCACAGATAAGTGCACATTTCAGTACCTTTTGTCTTGTGCTGCTATTTAGACCTATTTACAGATCTTTTCATAAAAATGTTTCTGAACAAAAGTTGTCTGAGAGACTTTGAGCTAGTCAAATGTAAATTTTTATAATTTTATGAAACCGTTTGCTATTTTAAAAACCTATTCAAATACGTACGAAACATTCTGTCCAGAATCTAAATTGGTACTATAATCATTTTTCAATCTACCTTTCGCTTATTGGCTTTCCTAAGTGTCCTAACTTCTTGTAATGAATTTCGACCACAAGTTATTGTTTCTTTTTATTCTTTAGGATATCACCTTCGACTCTTGAACATCCAAGCTTCATTATATACTCTACAACCATCATTATACAATGTGAGTTTTCCATGTGAGTTTTCATGCCCTTTTTTATATAATTTCACACCTTTTGGGGTGAGACATGTTAATCTTATCAACTTACCCTTGTAACCTTTTTATACTTGTAAATGCATAAATAATTCATCTTTACCTTTTTGTCATGTTTATTGATATTATTATGAGTCTTATATGAGATACATTATATGTTGATAATCATTAACTATTGCTAGCCTGGCGACGTCATAGATCTATGGGCCTGACAAGCCTATTCGGTGCTAAATTCAATGTATTGCCAGCTCCTAATAATGTATGACTTGTTTATCATGGGAACCAAGTACACTTAGCTAATCGTTGTAAACTTGTAATCTAAATCTTGGTCAAGGTTTGATTGTAGGTATATGTGTTCTATAAACTTGCATAATTCATAACCATTGACATGAATTGCTACTTGTAAATAATTTTATATACATATTTATGCTTAACCCATAAAAACTCACCAACTTTCAAAGTTGACCATTTATATTTAATATGTTTTAGGATTGCTACTTGAGGAATTCTTCTTGCTCATATAGGAGGACTTAGTTTAATTAAATATCTTATGTTGTTGTTTAATTCTTTGTTTTATTGTAATAACATAATTGTCTAGTATTATTCAATAAAAAATGGCATTTAATATTATTTCAACTTATTTAATTCGATGAGCTATGAATAATCGTTTCACATTCGTCCGCCCCGATGATTCCGTCATCGGTTGGGGTGTGACACATGTATTCACCTTCTGTTAGCTAAGGTCCCGAGTCATACCCAACTCACAGTTTCATATATCAAGCTATATGTTTGTAATTAAAGATAATACTCCTTGAAATATGATCTATCTACCCAAGCCCAACAAGCTTTCTAATATTCCTATGCATGTATTCACACCTCTCACAAGTTTCACTCCTCTTGGTTTAGTATCTAGTCTATCAAAAGGTCTGCTAGTATATCAATGTAGTACTCTCAACCAATAATAACTCATAGTTACCATAGGCTTGCGTAATGATCATAACTCCACCAATTAACACAAACCATGTGCATATAAAAAGGATTTTAAAAGGTTATGGTGTAACGCTTAGGGTTTAGGTATGGATAAGGAATTTGGAGTGGCTAAAGGTGATGAAATCCAAATAAGAATATTGAACATACTAAACAATAAATCATCACTACTCAATGAATTTGGGTAAACTTGACCCATATTCAACATTATTATCACTGAAACATGACATTGATATTATGGTCTTTTTGACCCATTATTTTCTTTTCTTTTCTTTTTTGTTTTTTTAATAATGATTATATCTAAACACTTTACTACTTCTAACAATATTATATCGAAAATTCAAGCAATAATTATCAGATTTCACCACATGGGCTTAAAAAGTAAAAAGGTTTGAAAAGGCTAATGGGTTGATTCGGGTTTAACAAAGAAAGAGGTTGGGGGATCAAAGTGGCAACTAGGAGATCATATTAGGGTAGGATAATACAACTGAAAAAGGCTAATAAAAAAAAGGATCATCCTAATGCCTTAATCATATATGTGCAACAGTTTGGATCATGATCTCGAAACATATCAATTATGCAAGTTCTAGAATAATACACTCGTTCTAGTAAACACACATGAAAGGAAAATGAGCAAATAACCTATTGATGTCTTAAACTCATGCATAGGCTAAATACTCGCAAAAAATATGATGAATAGGTTAAGGATATGAAAACATCCATAATTAGTCCACTATCTGGCTTGTTACCATGGTTAAACATTGCAGGATCGGTTAATGTCACTTAATACTTTGTTTTTCTCTCAAACTCACTTGAACAACACTGGATGAAGGCAGAGTCTATAAGAGCTAATAACAATATAATAAGTAATAATCAAACACAAGAAGTAATTTTCAAGGTACTTGCACATATTGCTTCTCAACTCAAATGTTACAAGACTCTTACAAGCTTATCTTTATGAGTTACAATGAGAAACTATATATAATACTACCTACAGCTGAATATACTTTGATACCACCTGGAATCCTCTAACTAAAGAAAATACTATAAAGTTATAGTTTAAGGTATCTCAGATAAGACTTTATCTGAGATATGGTAGTCAGGACATGTCCTTGACTTACCTTTTGTCAGTAACTAAAGTTGGTAATTTGTACTATCATAAAAGGTAAACAGTGAAATAAAGTATGGTCAACTACATGGCTCTTTGAGAAAACGCCATGCAGTATCAGAGGTCTGTAGTGGAGTGTCAGAGACCATATTTATGTCCACTGGTTCATAGCAGTGTCTTCTGAAGGTTAAATGGCTTTGGAAGAACAAGTACTTCCGAAGCCACTTATACTTCAGAAGAGGCTACTTCTTCTGAGGGTTGAGAACTTTTTTCTTCATACTTTGGAAGTAGTCTTCTAGGACTTGAACTTCAGAAGTAGATACTTTAGCTTCGGAAGTAGAGTTTGTCTTCGGAAGTTGATCTTTCACTTTGTCTTCGGAAGAACTCTACTTCCTTCGGAAGTTCCACACTTGGCTTCGGAAGCCTTTGTAAGTAGCACCAAAATATGATTAAGTGATTTGGTTTTGGTTGCACCAGCCTTCTTCTTGATCCAACAAACTCCCCCTAGGCTGATGCTACCAAAACCTCACTTATTTCTGCTCCTCAAAACTTTCAGCACCAAACAAAGTAAGTATTTATCAGTTTCCTTGGTCTTCCCTGATGTGGTGCTGAGAAGTTTATACAAATCTTTAGTTGACAAGAACTCCAGTCTGTCACCCTGAATGATATGTACCCTTTATTGTGGCCCTTTGAAAAGAGTTAGTTGATGGGAACTATAATCATATTCCCATCTAACTATAGGTTCCAATTCAGGACCTTCCACCATCTATAGAAAGGTTGTGCCCTTGGTGGGAGATCTATCCTTGTCTTCCTTTCTTCTCAATCTCAACTCTTCTTCAATCTTAGCTTTTGCTGTTAACTCAGCCAGATGAAGACTACTGAGATGATTTTTGATGTGAGCAGCAGTTTTAGAGTTGGAGGGGTTAGAGAATGGCTTCTCTTCTAACTCAGCAATAACAAATTTACTAGAGTGTAGCAGAGAGGTGGCATTCAGCCTGTTAACTTCACCATTCTCTCTTTCCACAACAAAGTTGTGAGTAGCTTCGTCGAACCTCCACTGGAGTATATTCTTTCTAGGCATAAGAGACTGACTAGGAATCTTGTCTTCTTTCCTTGTATCCAGTAGACTCACCAGCTTCCTTCTTAGTTTCTTCTCTTCATCATTTAACGATTCTAAGTTGATACCTAGAAGTACTGCAGCCTAGTCCAGTGTTCCTCTGGGTAGATCAAGAAATTGAGCTCTTGTGAGGGAATGTGAAGATCCATCGACATAGGTTAGTTTGATGGAGTCTTCCTCACAAGAGATATCGCTCTGAGTTTGCAGTTGATGAGCCTATTTTTGATCGCCTTGAACTCCTTTAGAGAGAGATGTTTAGAAGGCTGAGGGGATGGCATGGAAGGTTGCTGGTAGGATGAGGTGGAGTGGTTCGGGTAAGTGTTTTGGGTTGATGGATGGGTAGTTTGGGTGGTTGAGGAGATGAAGTGGATGAGGGTAAAAGGTGTGGGTTCAGGAGTGTAAGGTTCAGTTTTGATGGTGAAAGGAGAGGGATTGGTTCAGGTTGGGGTTGAGTGGTTGGTGTGAAGGTCATCCCCTGTACCCTTCTGTACATTTCACTTCTTTTCCCCAAATGAATATCATCCTTGGTCTCACTGACTATTTGTTGGAGTGTCCTTTCAGACGTGGGACCCACCTGCCTTCCAGAGAAGCCGTGAGCCCGGAGATAGTCTTTCATCCAGGCTTTGTCACCTATCTTCCTGGTTGCAGATGCCCTTGCTTCTTCTTCCTTTTTCTTTTTTTCCTCTAACTTTTCTCTTGCAACCCTTTTTCTTTCTTTCTCCATTTGATCCTCCGCCTTGGTGAAGAGCCAAAGGATCATTTCATCATTGTGTGGAGAAAGTTCTTGAAGAGAGAAGCCTCTGGAGGTTAGTAAATCTACCCTTTCCCTCCTGAGCTGCATGTCAGCTTCCCTCTATTCCTTTTCCTTATCTTCCTCTGAAGCCAACCTTGCTGCTTCCTGCTACAGCCTGGTTGCCTTTTCCAGTTCCACCACTCCTCTAATGGTAGCAGGAGTGTTTCTTCATTGGCAGCTCCGAGCTAAATGAGATGGTCAATGATCTCTTCTATCTTTTGTTGTTAACAACCTCCTGGTTGGCTGCAGCTGCTTTTGTACTAGCAGCCAACAACTTCCCAGTTGGAAGTCTTCCTTTCCTTTTGTAAGGCCCCGTTCTCGGGCACCTCACAGTTGGTCATTCATCGCACATAAAATATTTAAAACGTACATTTATTTTGCTGTGGAATTATAACATTCAATAATACTAAAAACATGGCATTTCTTTCATTTACAAAATTCATTTTCATCTCAAAATACAATGCATGTCAAAATATGGATGCCAGCCTCAAAAATGCTCCAAGTAGCTTATGTATCCATGCCTGCAACTCTTCAGCATCAACAAAATACATGCTAACTATCATGCATACAAAAGTCAGCTTTGTTGAGTGAGTTCTAATTTTTATGGTAAAATACTTTATTTCCTTTAAAAGCTATTTTTACCTTCATTCGTGGTCATACAACATATGTACAATCAATCTATGTTCTTTATTCGTTCGTTCTTTCATACTTTCATTATTTCATTCTTTTATTTACTTCGTATTCATATTATCGTTCATACTTCTCAATATCTTTTACTTTCTTTTCTCTTACTTCCTTTTCGTACTTTACGTCCGTCAGTTGTCATACATCATACATTCATACTGATAATAATTATTATTATTATCTTCATTATCATTCGTTCATTCATTCATTCATTTCTTCACTCATTACTCTTCATTACTCGAATCTTGTCTCGTGCAATATCCTTGACTCATGCTCGAAAGCTGATGTTTTGCCGGGGCCTGTACACAAACCCCCGACTCATGTCCGAAGACTGACACAACACCGGGATACCTCGTCTCATGCAATACCCCGACTCATGTCCGAAGACTGATACCGTGTCGCGGCCTGATAAACAAACCCCCGACTTATGCCTAAAGACGGACACAGTATCGAGGTACGCGACACAGCTCTCATCATCCTATTTTATCTCATGCAATACCCCCGACTCATGTCCAAAGACTAATACTGTGCCGGGGCCTGATAAACAACCCCCGGCTCATGTCCGAAGACTGACACAGTGTGAGGTACGCGACTAAGGATCTCATCATCCTATTTTGTCTCATGTAATACCCCCGACTCATGTCCAAAGACTAATACTGTGCCGAGGCCTGATAAACAAACCCCCGACTCATGTTCAAAGACTGACATAGTAACGGGGTACGCGACAAAGATCTCATCATCCGTCACTTTCATGTTCACCATTTGTTATCACATTTGTTCATTTCGTACTTTATCATTATCTTTCACTTTGTTACATAATACTTTACGTTCGTTAATTTATTCGTTCATACATCACACCACGTAAAGTCATGCATAATGTATTATAAAACATAATACGTATGTTTTGAAAACTCTCTAACGAAGAAAGATAACACATCACTCTCACATATACACATCATAATTTCATCACATCACCATGCACATAAAAAGCATAAGTCATCACATCATAACAAGGCCTATCTCACTATTTTACCCCTTAAAACCACTTAGAAAATCCTAAGTCCAAAATGGGCGCATGGGACATTTTAGGCGCATGAGCATAAAAATTCTAAGGGTAAAACAGTTTGGGCGCATGGGCACTATTTGGGCATTTCTGCCCTGTTCAGGCACTTCGCCACTATGCAGGCGCATGGACACTATTTGGGTGTCTAAGCTTACACTTATATTTTTAACACTTAGGCGCATGCGGTTTGGATGGTTGGGCATACTTAGGCAGTTGGCCGTTGGGCGCATGGGAACACTGTTTAGGCGCATGGCCCGCTCTTGGGCGCATGGCCAACACTTAGGCGCATGGCCATATGCTGGGTGCATGGGCCACTATTCATGCGCATCAGAACATTCTGAAATGTTTTCTATGCTACTAACATCACCCGATTATCATTCTAATAGTACCCAAGCACAGATCTAACATATTAAGGGCACTTAAGCATGCTAATCATCTACACTAAGCCATAAACCAACTTTAAAACATGCATACTTACATCATTTCAAACATAAGTTGTAGACCCATGGTTACTTTCAAAATGTTTACTTAGTATGCGTAATAGCCCCAAAAACATTGAAAATCAGTAAAGAGGGGTTCTAGAAACTCACCTTGAGTAGCCTTTGAGCAGCACACTTCAAATTCGAGACCCACCTTCAATACAGCTCTTAAATCCTGAAAACAAACACTAAACACCAAGAACTTTAGTCAAGAACTCGAGACCTAGCTGAAACCGAGCTCATATAAGTGGAAACTCACCTTTGCAGCTGCTTCTTCCTCTTTCTCTCTAGAACCGAGAGTTTTCTTTTTCTTCTTCTTCCTCCGAAAGTAATAGCAGCTTTCTACTTTTAATATGGGCAGCCATACCCATTTCTAATATAAAATATTAGACTTTTGTACTTTGTACACTTTATCCCCCTCCACTTGTGCCCATTATCTATTCTTTCTATTTACTTACTTTTCCTTTCGTTTAAATAAAAATTCGGGTGTTACAAGTCTGCCCCCCTTAGAGAGGTTTCGTCCCCAAAACCTGTCGCTTCTCAAATAGTTATGGGTAACACTGTCTCACCTTTTCCTTGACATTGCACTTAGACTTAGATCCCTTTAGGCTTCACTGCACCCGCACAAGTGAGACCATCATCCTCCTTAGCCCATTCTCTTCTTCTTATTAGTAATGGCCACCAGTTGCTTCTTGTAGTTGAATACTTTGTCCATCTCAGTGTTCTCTAGTGACATGATCATATTCTTATCGATTGAACACTTTTTTAGACGAGATGCATGGAACATCAGATGAATTCCACTTAACTCATCGGGTAGCTCTAGTCGATGTGTCACTTCTCCTACCTGAGCAACAACTGGGAATGACCCTCTCTACTTTAGTATTAGCTTTACTTGATTTCCAAATCAAACAATCTGCTTTCCTGGTCGAAGCCTTCATCATAATCCATTGTCGTAGGTCGACACCAAACTCTGGTCGTGCACGGTTGATCAATCCATCTTCTTGCAACACTTGGGGTTTAAGTCGTAGATTACTGATCGATTCACCCGGAGATGCATGTCTATCCGCCTACGTCTGTCTTGAACAGTCTAGCAGGAACAAGCGCTCTGTCTCATTCTATCGCACAATCTTCTAGGGCATTTGTAACCTAGTGGACTTACTAATAGAAATTCTTACATCGAAGGGCTCATCGATCTTCCTACTCCTAACGTGCAACATCACAGAAGATAGCAGCAACAAAACTACTACTAGCACCACAATTGAAGTATAGGTGCATAAATCTAAATTACCAAAAATGTACCTGACGTTACCTTGGAGTCTGATCTAGCCTCCTCCCGGTCATAGCAAAGGCTCTAGCCTTCACCCTCTGTTCTCCTTCCTCGTACCGGAGCTTCCTGCTTTTTTGGCATGGTTCCATTCTTCCTCTTCGTCCGTTGTCACCATCACCTCTCGCTCGTCGTACAATCTCCTATCTAAGTCGACCACCGATCTGAATGTACCTGGTTGGGCAGCGATCAAATGTCTGCGGATGTTTGTCGGCAGTCCTTGAATGTACCTCTTGATCTTTTGTGACATAGGCGTCACCTGATCCAGCACTAGTCTTGCCACCTCGTTGAACTTAGTGGTGTATTGCTGGTGTGTCATCGTTCCCGCCTCTAGCTGTAAGAACTCTCTCTCAATCTTGTCCAATTCCCGGTGAGGACAAAACTCTTCGATCACCAGCTTCTTCAGTTCACTCCACCTCATCCTTCCGATTGCCCTGGTACCTCAGCCTGGACAATATTGTCCCACCAACACAGCACTGAATCAGTGAAAGAGTGGGTTGCGAACTTCACCTTCTGATCCTCGTGGCACTCACTGATCTCCAAGACTGCCTCCATCTCCCTCACCCAGCGGTGAGCGGCAGCAGCATTGCCATTGCCATCGAAAGTCGGGGGCTTACACCTTTGGAACACCCCATAATTGTACCCTTCGGTCGCTACCCCCACTACATCATCCTCCTCCTCATCGGACAACACAGTCTCAGGCTCCGATTGTTCTCCTCCCCTCTGCTTCCCTTGCCCGTTGATCCCTTTCTAGTCTCCTGCTCCTTCTTCTCCTCGCTTCTCACAGCCCTGATAACTTCAGTCACCATAGACGGTAAGACTGTCTGCATGATCTGGTGTACTTCATCAGCAATCACCTCCCTAGCAGAGGCATTCAAGCTAGCATTCTCATTCTCTTCGCTTCGGCCATGAACCTCAGGGTTCTCATGGGTCGTCTTAGGAGCCTTAGCACTACTCCTAGTCACACGTGGATGGCTTCTTCCTCTAGGAGTCTTGGAAGATTTCTGTCCAGCCATCCTCTAACACACTATAAGATTCAAACACCAACCCGGTCATTCAAGGTAATAACTCAGTTTATGTCAAGTATAGTAAGTCCCTAATTACAATGGCCAGTTGTGATTAGCCACTTACTTTACTCTTCATACCCCGAGCATTTCCTATCCTGACTTAATCAGTATCTGAATCTACTAAGAGCACATAAATCAAATAGCATGTGTACATAATACTGGTTAACCGTTTGCTTACATAAAATGTTTCCATAAAACCTTTACCTGCAGGCACGTAGCTACTAGGACTGGCATTCTTTTCCTTTTATTCCCATTCTCAGTTTAAGTTTAGGTTTCTTTTGAAAATATTTACCCATTTCACTTAAACTTTGGCTCTGATACCAACTTGTAAGGCCCCGTTCTCAGGCACCTCACAGTTGGTCATTCATCGCACATAAAACATTTTAAAACGTACATTTATTTTGTAGCGGAATTTAAAACTTTCATTAATAACTAAAAACATGGCATTTCTTTCATTTACAACATTCGTTTTCATCTCAAAACACAATGACATGTCAAAATATGGATGCCAGCCTCCAAAACGCTCCTAGTAGCTTATGCATCCATGCCTACAACTCCTCAGCATCAACAAAATACCTGCCAACTATCATGCATACAAAAGTCAGCGTTTCTAAGTGATTTCTAGTTTTATAATAAAATACTTTATTTCCTTTAAAAGTTATTTTTACCTTCATTCGTGGTCATACAACATACGTACAATCAATCTATGTTCTTTATTCGTTCGTTCTTTCATACTTTCATTGTTTCATTCTTTTATTTACTTCATATTCATATTATCCTTCATACTTCTCAATATCTTTTACTTTCATTTCTCTTACTTCATTTTCGTACTTTACGTCCGTCAGTTGTCATACATCATACATTCATACTGATAATAATTATTATTATTATCTTCATTATCATTCGTTCATTCATTCATTTCTTTGCTCATTACTCGAATCTTGTCTCATGCGATATCCCCGACTCATTCTCGAAAGCTGATGCTGTGCCGGGGCCTGTACACAAACCCCCGACTCATGTCCGAAGACTGACAAAGCACCAGGATACCTCGTCTCATGCAATACCCCCGACTCATGTCCGAAGACTGACACAGTACCGAGGTACGCGACTAGGATCCCATCATCCTATTTTGTCTAATGTAATGCCCCCGACTCATGGCTGAAGACTAATATTGTGTCGGGGCCTGATAAACAAACCCCCGACTCATGTCCAAAGACTGACACAGTACCGAGGTACGCGACTAGGATCTCATCATCCTATTTTGTCTCATGCAATACCCCCGACTCATGTCGGAAGACTGATACTGTGCCGGGGCCTGTTAAACAAACCCCCGACTCATGTCCGAAGACTGACACAGTACCGGGGTACGCGACACATATCTCATCATCCGTCACTTTCATGTTCACCAATTGTTATCACATGTGTTCATTTCGTACTTTATCGTTATCTTTCACTACGTTACATAATACTTTACGTTTGTTAATTTGTTTGTTCATACATCACACCACGTAAAGTCATACATAATGTATTATAAAACATAATACGTATGTTTTGAAAACTTTTTGACAAAGAAAGATAACACATCACTCTCACATATACGCATCATCATTTCATCACATCACCATGCACATAACAAGCATAAGTCATCACATCATAACAAGACCTATCTCCCTATTTTACCCCTTAAAACCACTTAGAAAATCCTAAGTCCAAAATGGGCGCATGGGACATTTTAGGGCATGAGCATAAAAATTCTAAGTGTAAAATAGTCTGGGCGCATGGGCACTATTTGGGTGTTTCTGCCCTGTTCAGGCGCTTTGCCACTATGCAGGCGAATGGACACTGCTTGGGCGTTTGAGCTTACACTTAGATTTTTAACACTTAGGCGCATAAGGTTTGGACAGTTGGGCATACTTAGGAAGTTGGCCGTTGGGCGCATGGGAACACTGTTTAGGCGCATGGGCCACTGTTTAGGTGCATGGCCCGCTCTTGGGCGCATGGCCAACACTTAGGCACATGACCAACATGCTGGGCGCATGGGCTACTGTTCATACGCATCAGAACATTCTGAAGTGTTTTCTATTCTACTAACATCACCCGATTATCATTCTAATGGTACCCAAGCATAGATCTAACATACTAAGGGCACCTAAGCATGCTAATCATCTACACTAACCCATAAACCAACTCTAAAACATGCATACATATATCATTTCGAACATAAGGCTGTAGACCCACGGTTACATTCAAAATGTTTACTTAGTATGCTAATAGCCCTAAAACGTTGAAAATCATTATGAGGGGTTCTAGAAACTCACCTTGAGCAGCCTTTGAGCAACACACTTCAGGTTCGAGACCCACCTTCAATTCAGCTCTTAATTGTTGGAGCATATATAGTCATATATAGTGTGTCCGTCGCTTGTCGAATAGTCTAGGCTTAATGTTATACACATGATATTTTGTAAACACATGAAACTGGGTCATTCGCAGGAGCATATGCGAATGAGACTCAGTCGTACGACTGAGCCATGCTAATGGACCAGCCGTGCGACTGAGAGATGCGATTGGGACATTCGTAAGACTGAACCATAAGAATGGTCCAGTCGTACGATTGAACCATACGCATGGTCCAGTCGTACGATTGGACCATACGCATGGTCCAATCGCACGAATGGGCCCAGTCGCATCTAATATGGGCCGAGGCCTATATATACCAGTTTTAATGTGTAGAAGGGTTAAGGTCGAGATAGGAGTCTGCCCGGGAGCCTAGGGCTACGGATGAGAGGAGAGATCATGCTTGATCTTTACTTGCCAAGAGTCTTGATTCTTATGTTGTAACGAACTTCTAATCGTTAGGTTTTATCAATGAAACCATTCAATTATAGTTCGTATTATTATTTGACTTTTTGGTTTGTGATGTTGTTTATCCTTCCGTCAAGAACATGCTCGGATGTTTATCGATCCGGCGAAAAACCGACTTCACAATTGGTATCAGAGCCGGTTACTGCTGGAATGATCTAACAATCATTCTAGCAACCCGAGCTCTTGATTTCTGGATTGAATTTCAGATCTTGACGTTGAAACCCACTTCGTGTTCTTCGTGTTTTGCTCAGATCTTGTTACGTGTGTTGCTTCTATGTTGAAATCGAATTCGAAACCACGTTCCTGTCACCCTTTCGAATCTGATGATGTCTACTTTGTTTCGGTTGATGTTGAATTCGTCAGATTAGGGTTTTGGGCAGCCCTGGCGGCTGCAGATCTGAAAATCTACGTGCAGACCCGTTCATGCGACTGGGCCATGCGAATGGACCATTCGTACGACTGGGCCATGCGAATGGACCATTCGTACGACTGGACCATGCGTATAAGCCATTCGTACGACTGGACCAGTTGTATGTTCAGTCGTGCGACTGGACTAGTCGTATGTTCAATCGCACGAATGAGCCATCCGCATTGACTCATTCACATTTGTTCCAGACTAAAAAAAAGTCTGGAACAGCTTCTTGCACTGATTTGAAGATGAGCAAAGCATATTCACCCAGAGGTTCGTTTGTCAAATAAGTTCGATGTGTACCCCATTATTCGTCAGATTTCCAGAATAGGTGAATGTAATTGGAACACGAAAGAGAGAAGAGAAGATGTCAGCAGTTGTTGCTGATTTTGTGGGGTAGTCAGGAGCATCTGACTACTTATGGGCCAATCAAGTTATATTTATCCGCACAGAATGGATTCTGCTTCTTAGGGGAATCCTTGTATATAGAAAGTGAAGACGCAATCAGAAAGTGATGATGTGAACCGGTTTCCGATGATGAATCTTCGTGCGTGCTGATTTGGTTGATATTGTCAGCTGTGGATTGGAACCTTCAACCTTTTGCCCAATACACCGTGTCCAGACGCAAGGAGAGCACAATGTCTATATATTGGGATATGCTGAATGTGAGGGGGAATTCTGCAGGTGGTGATGTTAATCAGGTTAGCCTGTGTGAAGATTGAAGCAATGGAAAACTGTTCGTATCATTATCTGGAAAAATCAGTCATATGGGGAATCTTGCTGTTGTGATGGTGTTCTGCAAAGTAAACGAAAGCTACTGTGCCTAACTTCATTTTCAGGGATGAGGTAGTAACCTGATTGATCGGCAACGTTGGCTAAAATGGTTTTCGTTTGATTCTATTGGCAACCAGAGCAAAGATTGACTGAAGATTGTAAGAGGTGTTATCTACTATTCGCAAGCAACGTACAAGGGGAATTTGTTGGAGCATAAATAGTCATATATAGTGTGTCCGTCGCTTGTCGAATAGTCTAGGCTTAATGTTATACACATGATATTTTGTAAACACATGAAACTGGGTCATTCGCAGGAGCATATGCGAATGAGACTCAGTCGTACGACTGAGCCATGCTAATGGACCAGCCGTGCGACTGAGAGATGCGATTGGTACATTTGTAAGACTGAACCATAAGAATGGTCCAGTCGTACGATTGAACCATACGCATGGTCCAGTCGTACGATTGAACCATACGCATGGTCCAATCGCACGAATGGGCCCAGTCGCATCTAATATGGGCCGAGGCCTATATATACCAGTTTTAATGTGTAGAAGGGTTAAGGGTCGAGATAGGAGTCTGCCCGGGAGCCTAGGGCTACCGGATGAGAGGAGAGATCATGCTTGATCTTTACTTGCCAAGAGTCTTGATTCTTATGTTGTAACGAACTTCTAATCGTTAGGTTTTATCAATGAAACCATTCAATTATAGTTCGTATTATTATTTGACTTTTTGGTTTGTGATGTTGTTTATCCTTCCGTCAAGAACATGCTCGGATGTTTATCGATCCGGCGAAAAACCGACTTCACAATTGGTATCAGAGCCGGTTACTGCTGGAATGATCTAACAATCATTCTAGCAACCCGAGCTCTTGATTTCTGGATTGAATTTCAGATCTTGACGTGAAACCCACTTCGTGTTCTTCGTGTTTTGCTCAGATCTTGTTACGTGTGTTGCTTCTATGTTGAAATCGAATTCGAAACCACGTTCCTGTCACCCTTTCGAATCTGATGATGTCTACTTTGTTTCGGTTGATGTTGAATTCGTCAGATTAGGGTTTTGGGCAGCCCTGGCGGCTGCAGATCTGAAAATCTACGTGCAGACCCGTTCATGCGACTGGGCCATGCGAATGGACCATTCGTACGACTGGGCCATGCGAATGGACCATTCGTACGACTGGACCATGCGTATAAGCCATTCGTACGACTGGACCAGTTGTATGTTCAGTCGTGCGACTGGACTAGTCGTATGTTCAATCGCACGAATGAGCCATCCGCATTGACTCATTCACATTTGTTCCAGACTAAAAAAAAGAGTCTGGAACAGCTTCTTGCACTGATTTGAAGATGAGCAAAGCATATTCACCCAGAGGTTCGTTTGTCAAATAAGTTCGATGTGTAACCCATTATTCGTCAGATTTCCAGAATAGGTGAATGTAATTGGAACACGAAAGAGAGAAGAGAAGATGTCAGCAGTTGTTGCTGATTTTGTGGGGTAGTCAGGAGCATCTGACTACTTATGGGCCAATCAAGTTATATTTATCCGCACAGAATGGATTCTGCTTCTTAGGGGAATCCTTGTATATAGAAAGTGAAGACGCAATCAGAAAGTGATGATGTGAACCGGTTTCCGATGATGAATCTTCGTGCGTGCTGATTTGGTTGATATTGTCAGCTGTGGATTGGAACCTTCAACCTTTTGCCCAATACACCGTGTCCAGACGCAAGGAGAGCACAATGTCTATATATTGGGATATGCTGAATGTGAGGGGGAATTCTGCAGGTGGTGATGTTAATCAGGTTAGCCTGTGTGAAGATTGAAGCAATGGAAAACTGTTCGTATCATTATCTGGAAAAATCAGTCATATGGGGAATCTTGCTGTTGTGATGGTGTTCTGCAAAGTAAACGAAAGCTACTGTGCCTAACTTCATTTTCAGGATGAGGTAGTAACCTGATTGATCGGCAACGTTGGCTAAAATGGTTTTCGTTTGATTCTATTGGCAACCAGAGCAAAGATTGACTGAAGATTGTAAGAGGTGTTATCTACTATTCGCAAGCAACGTACAAGGGGAATTTGTTGGAGCATAAATAGTCATATATAGTGTGTCCGTCGCTTGTCGAATAGTCTAGGCTTAATGTTATACACATGATATTTTGTAAACACATGAAACTGGGTCATTCGCAGAGCATATGCGAATGAGACTCAGTCGTACGACTGAGCCATGCTAATGGACCAGCCGTGCGACTGAGAGATGCGATTGGTACATTTGTAAGACTGAACCATAAGAATGGTCCAGTCGTACGATTGAACCATACGCATGGTCCAGTCGTACGATTGGACCATACGCATGGTCCAATCGCACGAATGGGCCCAGTCGCATCTAATATGGGCCGAGGCCTATATATACCAGTTTTAATGTGTAGAAGGGTTAAGGGTCGAGATAGAGTCTGCCCGGGAGCCTAGGGCTACCGGAAGAGAGGAGAGATCATGCTTGATCTTTCCTTGCCAAGAGTCTTGATTCTTATGTTGTAACGAACTTGTAATCGTTAGGTTTTATCAATGAAACCATTCAATTATAGTTCGTATTATTATTTGACTTTTTGGTTTGTGCTGTTTTTATCCTTCCGTCAAGAACATGCTCGGATGTTTATCGATCCGGCGAAAAACCGACTTCACATAAATCCGAAAACAAACACTAAACACCAAGAACTTCGGTCAAGAACTCGAAACCCAGCTGAAACCGAGCTCATATAAGAGGAAACTCACCTTTGCAGCTGCTTCTTCCTCTTTCTCTATCTAGAACTAAGAGTGTTATTCTTCTTCTTCTTCCTCCAAAAGTAAAAGCAGCTTTCTGCTTTTAATATAGGTGGCCATACCCATTTCTAATATAAAATATTAGACTTTTGTACTTTGTGCACTTTATCCCTCTCCACTTGTGCCCATTATCTATTCTTTCTATTTACTTTTCTTTTCCTTTTGTTTAAATAAAAATTCGGGGTGTTACACATTTTCAGCTTTTCAATCTTCTCCTCTTCCTGAAGCTCTTCCGCAATCATCTTCTTCTTTCGTTTATTATCTTTTGAAGGGCTTGATTTTGGTGGTTCTTGGAGAGTGAATTCTAATTGTGAGAGAGGTAGAGAGGGTGTCTGAATAGGAGGTTGATCCAGAAAGTCCTCACTGTTCACCTCATATGCCATTTCTAGGATTGCATCTGTGATGATTAGTTCCTCGGACATTTTAACAGTCCTTCCGTAGCTTCCATTTCAGCTTCAGAAGATTCAGCTTGTTCTTCTGAGGCTTTAACTTCAGCTTCGGAAGTATGAGGGAATGCAGATTCTGTCCCAACTATTTCAGTTACTGGGCCATCAGTCCCCATTTCCCCTTCGAATTGAATCTTAGGTTCCATGTGGACCTTAGGTTGACCAACTTCTTCCATAGTGGCAGAAGGTGCAGTTAGCCTCTAAAGCTCTTTAGCTCCAAAGTATATCATGGCAGCATCAAGACTCGGCTGATCACGAGCAGATCTTAACAAGAACTGAAAGAAGAAGATATAGAGATCTCTGAGCATCCTTGAATCAATTGTTAGAGTGACTTGAGATGGCTCAGAAAAAGTAGTGATAGGAGCCAAATATTTAGAAGTTGAAGATTGGCTCTGTGGGTCCTCAGGTGTTTGTCTCTGAACACTCTCCCCCTTTTTGGTAGCATCATCCTGAGAGCTAGATGAGCTAGAGGAAGGGGTCAAGGAGACCTAAATGGTACGTAACTAACAGATCTCTCAATCTGTTTCTCAGCTAGTTGAGCCTTGAGATTGTCAATCTCAAGTTGCTGAGTGGCAAACTTTTCTTCTAAAGTCCTAACCTTGGATTCAAGGTTTGAGACTTTAGAGAGTAGGTCTTTAATGAAGAGTTGCATGCTTCCCTCATCTTCTTTTGAAGAATCACGGGGAGATGAGGTAACATACCTAGCATGTTCAGCCTCACCACCAGATGTGGTTTCTTGGCACCCTGGTTCCCTTGCTTAGTGATGTCTCTTTCAGAGTCATCAAAAGGCATGGTTGCCATAGATTCAGTCTCATAATTGTTACCACTGCCCATAGGGTCCATTGAGGCACCTTTTATGGTGGCAACTGAATTTGCATGAGTCCCCTCCACATCAGTGGGACTCACCTCAATAACGGTTTTCTAATGGGGGCTAGAGATAAGAGGTCTCTTTAGGCTCTGTTGATCTTAGAGAGGGTGTTTTAGATCAACATCATTGCCATGGAGAGATGTTATCTCTTCATCAGTTTTAAAGAGAATATCAGTGAAAGATAAGGAGGTTAAACCTACTGACTTGGGACCTTGGTCAATCTCTATAAGCATTGAGCCTCTGGTGGGGCTGTCGCTTGTTGGCTGCTAAGAAGAGTATAAATACTCATCCTGAGGGCTGTTGGCTTGGGTTTCGGGCTCATGGGTTTGAGACTTAGGAGACTCAAGACCAAATTGAGGTCAAATGAAAAGGATGGTGAGACCCCAGACTAAGTAGGAGCCCATTATTCCACTCTAGTCCTTTTGGTTTGAACAGGAGGAGCTTGTTCAATCAGAGTAGATTGAACAAGGGTTCATTGGGGTGTCTCTTTTAGTGATGGTGATGGGGTGAGAAGGCAGTCTAGGGATTGTGGAGGTAGTTGTTGGTGTGGGTTAATCACTTATGGGGTGAACAGGGATGTCACCACAAGCGATTTGCTCAGTCATACTAAGAGGTAAAGAAGTGTACCTTCTAGTGAAGTTGGTGGAAACCTTATTCAAAGTCTTGAAGATGGTAGGCCTGATTTGAGGGACAAACAGAGTAGCTGCACAGACAAGCTAACTCTGGTCCAGCTCACAAATCTTTAGAATTTGAAGTGGAGACCTCTCACCAATCCATGAACTAAGAATCCTAGTTCATATGGTATTTGGTCCCATCCCCCACATTTGTTTTATAGACAGTGGAGGAAAACGTGCAGGAGGAACTTCCAGTTGTAAGAGAAGTTGAATTTGTAGACAGTCGACCTGCTCACGTCTCCACATATCCTATGAGGATGTATGTGATGTCTAAATCTGTTTTGGGGAACTCTGTAGGAGTACCTTCATCATGAAGCTCGAGATGCTCCCTAATGAGTTGTTCAGTGATGACCAATTCTTGTCCACAAATGCAGGATCTTAGCACACAAATCTCATTTAAGGTTTCGACTTGACCATTGTCCCAAAATTCAGCCATTTGATTGGAGTAAACAGTGGGATTAACGGTAAGGGCAGTGTAGTAAGATGATTGGGTGAGAAAGGAGATGATTTCTGAGAAGTCAGCATCTCTTGAAGAGTCAAGAAATGCGACTTGGTTGTGCTGAGGGTTGAGTGCCATTTGAGAAAGGTGAATGAGGATGAATTTGAGCTTGGTTAAAGTTAGAGTGAAGGAAACTTTTAGGGCAGTAAAATTTAGGTAAGATGATGAAAGTGAATAGTCAGGATTATTTAAAAGAGGGTGGAATAGCGGTAATGGGGGTTAGGATAAGGTGATGTGTTGTTTTAGTGGACGAAATGACAATGGTGGTAAGGTTTAATTAAGTTAAATAATCCGACATCATTAACAAAATCTTTACTTTTTACAGTGTGGGCCCAAGAGATTTCCGTTACACAGTAAAATCTCTTTTCCGAATATAAAACATTTCCGAAGGTAATTTGTCTTCCGAAGGCAACTCTTACTTCCAAAGCAAAAAATTTGCTTCCAAAGGTAAAGAATTGCTCTCTGAAAGGAGAGTTTATATAAGCTTCGGAAGTAGATCTGATATTAAATCAATCGCTTCTTCCGAGACTAAAAACTCTTCCGAGAAGAAAATTATCCTTGGAGAAATTTTGCTTCGGAAGATATGAAGATAACTTCCGAGGGTTAATTTCTTTTCGGAAGAAATTTATACTTAGAAAACGTTAGAGAGATCTTTTGTAACAGGGCTTAAATTGTATTGACATAAGGCTTTATGTTAGGACCTGGTATTCGACTGAAATACCTAGAGATCACGTGTATACCAGATCAAATAGTGCGGAATCCTATTTGATTGGCGATCCAATCAGTGAGAACACACGAAGAATCAATCAAGGATTGAAACTAACGTTAGAAATCGATAAGGAATCGATCTAATGTGTTCTATGAACTTGGAGAACGATTTGGAAGGTTTCTGGACGCTAGGTTTCGTCTGGAATTGTACTTGATCGAATCTCCTCGTTTTTCACGAATTGAGTTGTATTTATAGGTTGGCACTATTCAATCGTGCGACTAAACCATTAGTTTGGTTCAGTCGTGCGATTGAACCATGCGGTTGGTTCATTCGTGCGACTGAGTGTTCAGTCGTGCGACTGAGCCAATCTTATGTTACAGTCGTACGACTGATCCAGTCTCCTGGTCCAGTCGTGCGACTGAGTCAATCGTGTGAAGTTCTTCATGTTATGGTTCATTCGCATGAGCCATTCGCATGGGAACTTCATTAAGTTAAGTTTGAATGTTTTAGTTAATTAATATAATATTATATGTAATCATTCAAGTAATCATAAACCCAATCAATTCATTTACGACTCATTAATGAACTATTAAACATTATAACCAACAGACTATCAATATCAGTTCATTAATCATACCAAACAAGATCTATTATATCACATATCACGATCTAGGGACATACATGTATCAACAAACTCCCCCTTGGACCTAGATCTCTCTAATGTCTTGTTTTCTTCATTACCTTCTCATATTTCTTGTACTTGTCCTCTTGTGTGACTCCCGCGTGAATATCAAACGCGAAGCAAAGTCGTATAACATTTTGGAACTGGAGGGCTTGTACAATGTCTTGTGTGTCATAGAACAGTGGCCACTTGTATAATGTATAGACATCATTAGCAGACAAGTTGGTTAGCCACATTGGGTCGAATACCCTGACAGTATCCATTTGATCCCCTTTGTTTAGAACTATGACAGCTTTAGCAGTTCTCCAATCATAGTACCACCATTTGAAATGTGGAGTGAAGTCCTATGGCATTTCCCTGAGAGGGATTCTCGACATAGTGCGAGGAGGACTCCACTTCAACACAATTTTAGGTTTTCCAGTAATGGCATCCATCTCAGTCCTTCTAATATACCTTGTAGGTTGTTGAGGTCTAAAGTAATCCATCTGGTGTTGTACTCTTTCTTGAGGGCAGCCTCAAACCAGCCTGACATTTTTCTCGTGTCAGCATACAACAGCTTCAACTTTGCCAGCTGGTTGAGCTCAAATCCAGGTAGAGTCTTTAGATCATGTGGAAATCTAAAGTACTCTATGCCCTTTTCCCTCTTAAAGGCGTAAACGTTAAGATCATCAAAATATGCCCATGCTATAATCCTGCCTGACACCGTAAGATGTTTCTTGACGCTGTAGAACTTGGTGTAGGCATCCCTCTTCGGTGCATCACGTTGGGCTCTGACTTCTTTAAAACATTCAGCCCACTCAGCCTTTCGAATGTATACGTCATCGTTTGAGGCTTGGGCTGTTCCTTTGGTCTTTCCTGCTTCCTGCTCCATCTTGTCTAGTACCTCAAACATATCACTGACTAGGGACTCCCCAGATTGGGGACCACATTACCCTCGTTGTCAGCGTACTGAGGGTACCCTTCAGCAGCAATATCTTCAACCTCAACTTCATCAACGTCGTGTAGTTCGTCGTCACTGGTTGAATCAACTGTTGGAGCATCCTTGACAATGTCATCAGGATTGAGTCTGAACATCTCTGCCAGTTGCTCGTTAGATAGGTCGTGAATTATTTCACCTTCTTCAGGGGTATAACTCACTGACCTTCTGAAAATCCTTGCAGATCAAGAATCATTGTGAGTTAAGACTTGATCTGTTGAAGGGGAGCAATATCAAACTCATCTCTGTGGTACTTTGGATCTGTTTGATTTACACATTTCACACTCAAATCATTAGTAATATATCAAACAAAATGCATTAACTTAATATAAACATTTAGTACATGGTTTTTTTCAATACAGAATACAAAAGTAAACAAATACATAAACATCCACTATTTACTTTTATCCTGAATGTTGGACTCTTTTTGTGAAGGTGCAGAAGCAGAAGCTGACTGATCCTGTTTGTTCTTTGTTCTCTTCTCTTGCCCTGGAGCTGAGACCGATTCAGCTGCTTCTCCTTCTTCAGTGTCTTCATCTGCGCACCACTCTTCGGTCTTCTCTTCATCAGAATCACTGTCATCATCATCATCATCATCTTCATTATCTCTGTCTCCATCCTTTATCTTTAGAGGTTCCTCCTTTGATCCTTTCAATTTTAGCAGAATGGTCCTCTTAGCTTTTTCCAACTCCTCTATCTGCTTACCTGCTGTGACACTTTGCGCTCGGAGTTGGTCCAACTGAGTGTTCTAAGCAGCCAATTGCTGGGCCTGCTCCTCAATCACTCGATCCTGCTCTGCAATTTTAAGCGATTGTGCAGCAGTCAGGTCGGTAAGCTGGCGGATCTGAGAGGTCTTTTCCTCATCAGCCGCCAGCAATCGCAACACCATTCTATTTAAGGCTGACAGCTGTTCCTCTACCCCGATTGGAGGTAGAGGAGATCTGGTGTGTGAGGGGTAGGCTGAGGGCTCGGTTTGGTGGCTAGTGGTGGTGGTGGAGGTGGTGAATATCGGGTCCGGTCTGGATGATGGTGGTGGTGAGTGTGGGGTGAATGATGTAGTGGTGGCAGGGGTCTGGCTTGTGGTGGTCGGTATGGTGGTGTCTGTGGTTGCTATGGGGAGAGGTATGGTGGTGTCTGTGGTTGCTGTGGGGAGAGGTATGGTGGTGGAAGGTGTGTCTGCAGAGGTGGTAGTGGTGGAAGGTATGGGGGATGTGGTGGTGATGAAGGTTACCTTACGCTTTTTCTTTTTCTGGCCATGGGGTTGAGCCATTCGTTTTCTCCTCGTTCCCTTAGAGGTGGATGCTCCCCCTTCAATCCCGCCTGAGGACCCCGGAGCATATGTTGGATCAGTTTCTGTATCTCCGGAGCCTCTCGGTGTTCACCAACAACCCTCAACCATGTTCTGTGGGAACCACTTTCCTTCCCACAGTCCGGGTCATGGCTCCTCATCAGATTCATCCTCATCCTCCTCGTTAAGAACGAAATCTTGATGAAATCCTACTGACTCAGTTACCTCTGCAGGTGAGACAGACACAGAGGGAACAGAGTCAGACACAGTGCCTCTGGATGGAACAGCATCATCCCCACTATCATCCTCCTCTGAATCATCAGTGGGGAGGACAATTGGCTCCACGTCGGAGTCACTGTCCTCGTGACGCCATTGGCGTCTCCCCGGTGCCACATAGCTTTCATCTGCTAAGTGGCCAATCATTCTTTTCACTTGGGGCTTAATCTGCTTTACCCTGTAAACTCTCATCCTGCCCAGAGTAGTATCATCCATTATCTCTAAGGCCACTGCGTCATGACTCTCTTTGGGTAACTATGGCAGCTTCTCGTTGAAGACGAGCTGTGAGAATCTGGGGTACATACAGAACCCCTTTTTCCCTTTACCTCCAAATTCTCCACCAAGTAGGAGAATATCATGCTGGAAAAACTGAAGGGGTGGTTCAGAACCAGTGCCACGTAGGCATTTTGAATCTGGTCTGAGAGGTCGTCAAACCCACCCCTCCTCGATGCTACACACTTGAGGATCACGTGTGCTAAGTACTTGTACTGGGGGCTCAGGTTGCTCTTGTTGAGCACACCTGAGTTGATATCCCCAGCGTACTTTATCCTTAGGAAGCATCCTCTCACTGTCAATGGATGTAGTTTTGTAGGATGATCAGCGTCCTCCCCGAACTCTAGGACCCTCTGAGTGTCGGCAGCAGAGATCTCAATATCATGGCCCAGTATGGAGCTCCTGATACAGTAAGGCTCACGAGAGCGGTCCACCGAGGCATTCTCCCAGAATGCCTGATGGAGTGATCTATAAGGCGTGCAAGGAGTGGAGATTGCCTTATAGATCCGGGACCGTCTCAGAAATGCTATAATGTCGGTAAATTCAGCCCCGTTCCTGGTGGTGTGATCCAAATGGGCACAGATGTTGTGCTTTGGATTTATGGTCCACTTTTCTGCCATTTATCTGTAACACACAAGACATAGAACTATTAATACATAAGACATGAAGACTTCTGTTCTAAGTGTAAAGTTGACAGTCATTTTGATTCATTTGTGCGAATGAATCATGCGACTGAAGTCAGTCACCTGTTTGAGACATGCGATTGAGTTCAATCGGCTGTTTGAGGCATGCGATTGAGTTCAATCGGCTGATTGAGGCATGCGATTGAGTTCCATCGGCTGATTGATGCATGCGATTGAGTTCAATCGGCTGATTGAGACATGCGATTTAGTTCAATCTGCCGACTGGACTCATTCGGATGGTTCAGTCGGTCGAATGAATGTGCGACTAGGTCCAATCGTGCGTATGAGCAGTGCGAATGGAGTCCAGTCGTACGAATGAGTCAGTCGTGCGACTAAAGCTGCTGTTTTGCGAAAATTTCTAGGTTTGACGGGTTTCAGCCGTAAAAATTCGAAATTTCACAAGTTCTAATCGCCTAAGTCCGTAGAAACCAAACGTCGATGAGCAGGGACTTCCAAGATCACTTTTGATGCCAAAGATTGCGTTTTTAGTGTAAAAACACAAACTTTTATGCAATCTTGATTGAATCAACACGTAATCAAGAGCCAATAGCTCTGATACCACTTGTTAGGACCTGGTATTCGACTGAAATACCTAGAAATCACGTGTATACCAGATCAAATAGTGCGGAACCCTATTTGATTGGCGATCCAATCAGTGAGAACACACGAAGAATCAATCAAGGATTGAAACTAACGTTAGAAATCGATAAGGAATCGATCTAATGTGTTCTATGAACTTGGAGAACGATTTGGAAGGTTTCTGGACGGCTAGGGTTCGTCTGGAATTGTACTTGATCGAATCTCCTCATTTTTCACGAATTGAGTTGTATTTATAGGTTGGCACTATTTAATCGTGCGACTGAACCATTAGTTTGGTTCAGTCGTGCGATTGAACCATGCAGTTGGTTCATTCGTGCAACTGAGTGTTCAGTCGTGCGACTGAGCCAATCTTATGTTATAGTCGTACGACTGATCCAGTCTCCTGGTCCAGTCGTGCGACTGAGTCAATCGTGTGAAGTTCTTCATGTGTATGGTTCATTCGCATGAGCCATTCGCATGGGAACTTCATTAAGTTAAGTTTGAATGTTTTAGTTAATTAATATAATATTATATGTAATCATTCAAGTAATCATAAACCCAATCAATTCATTTACGACTCATTAATGAACTATTAAACATTATAACCAAAGGACTATCAATATCAGTTCATTAATCATACCAAACAAGATCTATTACATCACATATCACGATCTAGGGACATACATGTATCAACACTTTACATATTAAAAGGTTTTCAAAAGAGGTAATCTAATCAATGTTTATCATCCCAATAGCTGTTATAAGATACTTAAATCTTTGTTCATCAAAAGCTTTGGTGAACAAATCAACATATTGTTCATTTGAATCAACTTTGATTAGTTTAATCAGACTTTTCTCATGAATATCTCTAAATAAATGATACCAAATATCAGTATGCTTTGTCTTGGAGTGCTTCACCGGATTTTAAGTGATGGAGATAGCATTATTGTTGTCAATATGGATAGGAGTACTCATAAAGTTGAATCCATAGTCTAACATCTGATTCTGGATCCATAGCAGTTGACCACAGCAGCTTGCAGCAGCAATGTATTCAGCTTCAGCAGTTGATGTAGAGACACAGGATTGTTTCTTGCATTGCCATGAGATGATCCTTCCACCAAGAAATTGGCATCCTCCTGATGTTGATTTCTTGTTAATGTTACAGCCACCATAGTTACTATCAGAGTATCTGTAAAGACTAAAATCCTTATTTCTAGGATACCAGAGACCTAGTTTAGGTGCTCCTTTGAGGTATCTAATGATTCTCTTGGCAACAGCTACGTGAGACACCTTCGGAGCAACCTGATATCTTGCACAGATGCAAGTGGCAAACATTATATCAGGTCTACTGGCTGTGAGATACATCATAGAACCAATAATTACCCTATACTGATTTTGATCAGTATCCTCCCCCTTAAGGTCAGGACAAAGAATATGGTTTCTGGGCATGGGTGTCTTGGCTGGCTTACAATCTTTCATCTCAAATCTCTCTAAGATGTCAGTAACATAGTTAGATTGATTGATAAAGAAGCCTTCCTTCATTCGCTTTACCTGAATTCCAAGGAAAAAGTCCATCTTTCCCATGGAACTCATTTCAAATTTTTTCTTCATGATGCTTTCAAAGTCCTTACACATTTGGTCATTTGAAGAACCACATATGATGTCATCAACATACACTTGAACAAGCAAAATATCCTTTCCAGACTTTCTAATGAAGAGAGTCTTATCAATGGTACCTCTAGTGTAACCATTCTTCAAAAGAAACTAAGACAGAGTCTCATAACACAGCCTAGGTGCTTGGTGCAGCCCATATAAAGCTTTATCTAATTTGCACACATAGTTGGGGTGTTGTGGGTCTTTAAATCCTGGAGGTTAGCACATGTAGACTTCCTTATTTATATCCCCATATAGAAAGGCACACTTAACATCAAGCTAGTAGACAGTGAAATCCTTGGATGTAGAATAAGCAAGGAAGATCCTAACTGCCTCCAGTCTTGGAACAGGTGCAAAGACATCAATATAATCGATTCCTTCCTCTTGGGTATATCCTTGAACCACTAGTCCTTCTTTGTTCTTGATAATCAAGCCTCTATCATCTCTCTTGTTTTTGAAAAGCCACTTAGTGCCTATAGGTACTTGACTAGATGGTAGCGGACATAGGTTCCAAACCTTCTGTCTCTTGAATTGAAGTAGCTCCTCTTGTATCGATTCAAACCAGCTACTATCTTTCAAGGCATCTTCCACCTTCTTGGGTTCCATCTGGGATAAAAAGCATGAGTACAAGCAGACATTCCCATGATGAGTCTGCCCTCTTGTTCTCACACATTTAGAGACATCCCCATGATATTCTCAGATGGATGAGTGTTATGAATCCTAAGATGAGGAATCACTTCCAGTTGCAAAGATAGATCCAGATTGGACATATTCAGCTCAGGAACTTGAAACACTTCGTCCAGCTATTGTTTCAAAGTCATTCAATGAGGACTGATTGAATGAATAACATCATCAATGGTTGGCTGTGAAGCAGCATTAACAGTTGCCTGTTTCTTCAAGATGCCACTTCCATTAGCTTGTTGTTGTGTTAGATCACCTGATGAGATTTGAGGATCAGCAGGTGATTCATTTGTTGAAGCTTCACTATTTCTTGACATAGTTATACTATCAGATCTGTAAATTGTGGAAGCTTGATTTGTTGTAGCTCTTGAAGAACTTGGAAGAGGTCTGGGTAGCTCAAACAGTTGGTCAGCATGAGCATCAGCATCAGTATCATTTGAGCACCTGTTCCAACTGAAACCATCTCACAAAAAGGTTTAGAATAGTTTGGAAACAATTCTAAATCAAAGATATGATCAAGTCCATCCCCCTAACACAAGAGTGTGCTCATTAACAACTATATTGGATGACTCCTCAAATTGTTGATTCTTAATGTTGTATACTCTGTAAGCTTTAGAGCTAGAAGAGTATCCAACAAAGATAGCATCATCGACTTTTTAGCAAATTTTTGCTAAATTGTCCTTTGTGTTAAGTATGGTACACCTGCTTCCAAAGGTGTTAGAAAGCCAATGAATGGTGGCCTCTTGTTCTATAGCTCATAAGGGGTTTTCCATGTGGCTTAACTACAAGAACTCTGTTCTGCACATAGCATGCAGTGCTAACTGCCTCTGCCCATAATGTTAGAGGTAGTTTTCAATCGGCTAACATAGTTCGAGCAGCCTCAATAAGTGTCCTGTTCCTCCTCTCAGCAACACCGTTTTGTTGAGGAGTCCTGGGAGCACTATATTGTCTGGTAATTCCTTTTGAGTTACAGAATAAGTCAAGAATGAAGTTCTTAAACTCGATCCCTTGATCACTTCTAATTATCTTAACCTTGTGATCAATTTGATTTTCTATTTTAAGGACAAAAGATTTTAATGTTTCAGTTGTTTCTCTTTAGTTCTTTAAAAGAATATCCATGTAAATCTTGTAAAATCATCAACTATCACAAGGCAGTATGATTTCCTTCCAATGCTCATTATACATGTGGGACCAAAAAGATCCATGTGCAATAAGTGTAGTGGAGTAGTGATGGAATTAACACTTTTGGATTTGTGAGAGGCCCTGTGTTGCTTCCATTTCAAGCATGCAACACAGTTATCTTTGCAAAAAAATCCTTTTTAGGCAAACCATGTACCACGTTATTTTTAGCCCATTTATTCATTGTCTTAAAATTTACATGACACATACGTTTATGCCAGAGTGTTGACTCATCACTATCAGCTTTGGAAAGAAAGCATGATACTGCTCCTATTGAGGAAGCATTGTTCATATCAAGCTTGTACATATCACCTTTCCTGGGAGATCTAAGAAGCATCAATTCCGGAGGAATTGTCATCCCTGGTTTGAGGATAATGTACTCATGTTCTGCGAAAAGCATTTGGTGCTTTTGGTCACAAAACTGAGAAACACTTAACAGATTGTGTTCAAACTGTTTGACAAAGTTAACTTTGTCAACTTTTAACTTACCATTGGATATACTCCCTATGCCAGAAATATATCCTCCGGCCTCACCTTCAAATTAGATAGGACCTCCATCATAGTGTTGAAACTGTTCAAGGAGAGATTTGTTCCCTGTCATGTGCCTGGAGCATCCACTATCTACAATCCAGACATTGTTGTTCTTGTCATATTGATGTCCCTGCACACAAGATGAGATTGTTAGTTTTGATTGGAAACCCAAGCATTGTTGGTCTTGGGTTCTTCCAATGATAATGACATAATTGAACCAAAAGATATGCATGGGGGTTCAATGGATTTCTTTGAAGAAGAGGTTTGGGCTGCAGCATCTTCCTTGATATTCCAATCCATCCTTTGGTTGATCATAGAGGAGAGCTTGTTGAATCTTTTGCAGCATGGCATTCTTCCAAAGCTTCTTTCTTTTCGAAAGGAGCCTTCACCACCTTTTCTTCCGAAGCAGTCTCTTCTGGGATGATTTCAAAGGAGCTTTCTTGATTTTCCGAACTTGATAGCTTTTGCTTCCGAAGCCATTTTCCCTTCGGAAGAAGAGTTTTCTTCCAAAAGCAACCTTGCTTCGGAAACTAGCTTTCCCTTTTTCACCACTTGAGCCGTTTGATAAGGTCCAAATGTGAAACCTTCCCTAACTCCTTCTTTTCTAACATTATTTTCATAATGTATGCTTGCAAGATTGTAATAACAATCTTTAGCGATGTGGTTTTGCAGACCACCATTATGCATGCAATGGTACTCTTTTGGGAATGCGAGGATTGTGGTTTCTTGGTCTTTTCTCCTCGTCGGCAACTTTTCCCTTTAACTTCTGATCCTTTGGTAGGACTGGAGTGCTGGTACTACACTCTTTTCTTGAATCAGAAGTACCTACCACCTTGAATCCAGTAGAAATGAATACAACCTTGTTTGGGTCAATCATTAGCTTAGATTCGGCCACTTTCTTAGCAGTTCTTCTGGTAGCTTTAGCTCTGCTTCTTCGGGCTTTGGTGGTTAGGGTTTGATCTTCACTGGGAGAGATGGGTTGATTTACCTATTTCTTCCCAATGGTGGCCACTATTATTGCCTCATCCTTCAACTCTAGTGAAGAAAGATTAGCAGTTGGGACCTCTTGCTCTTCAGTACCACATCTAGTTTTCTGATAGACTCATAAGAGTGTGGTGGAGCAATTTCATTACTCCCCAACTCTCCTTTGTTCTGATAACAGATCTCGGAGTGGAAGGATGATGCAATAATAGCTTGGAAGTTCTGCTCAGAAATAGCATACTTCTTGGCTTGAGCCTCAGCAGTGACAAGCTGGGCTTGAGCCTCAGACAATGTGGATATTAGATCCTTTATTTGAGTCTTGTAATTGGTGTGTTCATGTTTTAATAAGGACAGTTTTCTCTAACTCTTCAATTTTCTTTTGATAGTTAGATTCATCCCTTTTAAAATCAGATTTCAAGATATTTAAAGACTCAATATAAGATCTAATTTCCATATTGTAGTCCTGATATAATTAAACCTTAGCTATACAGGCAGGAGTACAGAGATGTTCATATACCTGGTTATCATCTGTTCCGGCCATGAAAGCTTGAGCAGGAGTCACATCCTGAACCATAAAGCTCCAGTCAACTTCTTGAGCCATTGTAGTTGTTTCAATCGACTTTCTAGTGGGCTTTGATGTAGAGGGATATGTGGAGGCCTGTGGGGTTCCCGGGTTTGATTGGGAGCCTTGCATTCCCTTGAAAAGTGACCGAGTTGGTTACAGTTGTAACATTTGGCCTGGTCTTGTAAAACCAAACTTGCTGGATGTTGGGTTTTGAGGGAATTGCTTTCCAGTTCTCTTAAAGAACTTCTTTACTCTATAGGTTAAAAGAGCCATCTGTTGGACTATGTACACATATTCTACATCGTCTAGACTGAAACACTCTAGATCATCAAAACAGTATGAAAATCACCAGAGTGTCCACTTCCTGAGATAAAGGCACAGCTATCCTGAAAGGAGTTGTGCTGAGCCTGTTGAGACCTTGGAGTCTCAGGGAAAGTGATGTATGGTCCAGAAGAGCAGGATAGTTGTTGGTTGTATGTCGGGTATTGCTAAGGTTGTGGGGGTACTGAGCCTTCAGCAACCATTAAAGGGTTGCTAGCAAGAAGGCTGAGAGGTCTGCTTGTTTGGTGGCCCTTCTTACTCTCCATCTCCATCTAGTATCCATCAAGGATGCCATAGAGTTCAGTCATAGTAAGAGTGTTCAAGTTCTCTATCCTCTTGATAGAGACATAGTAGAATGTACACTCGTTTAGAAGAGCACTCATGAACTTTCTTGTGAGATCTTTAAGTTCAGGAGTAATCTTCACAGACTGAAGAGAAAAAAATAAGATCCATGTACCTGAAATACTGTTGGATGAGGGTCTCTCCAGCAATATAAGTGAAGTTCTCAAACTGCTGCTTCAGTGAGTCCTTCTTGGAGTCGTTGGAGCTTGAATACATTTGAGCAAGTGCATCAAACAATTCTTTAGCAGACTTACAATGCTCAAACCTCACCATGATGGAGTTGGGCATTGCAGTCATCAAAATGGTCATTGCATTGCTGTCAACGTCCATCTTCTTCCAGTCTTCGTCAAAATAATCTTTATAGCTTTTTCTATCATAGGACCATTTCCACCAGGTGCTGCCACCTTAGGTTTGTATGGGCCATTGACAATGGAGTTCCACATTTTGTTGTCTTGGTATTTGATGAAGCCTTCCATTCTTCTGCTCCAAGACTTGAAGTTTTCAGGAGTAATGATGGGAACTTTGGTCATAGTTCCCATCTCTACATCGGATATGTCAAGAGCCATTTTGAGTGAGTTGTAGGGAAGAGTGAAAAACAGATTGATTTGGATGGTAAGATCTCACAATCAAGAGCCTAAATAGCTCTGATACCAATTGCAGGATTGGTTAATGTCACTTAACACTTTGTTTTTCTCTCAACTCACTTGAACAACACTCGGATGAAAGGAAGAGTCTATAAGAGTTGATAACAATAAATAAGTAATAATCAAACCAAGAAGTAATTTTCAAGGTACTTGCATATATTGCTTCTCAACTCAAATGTTATAAGACTCTTACAAGCATATCTTTATGAGTTACAATGAGAAACTATATATAATACTACCTATAGCCAGATATACTTTGATACCAGGTGGAATCCTCTAACTAAAGCAAATACTACAAAGCTATAGTTTAAGGTATCTCAGATAAGACTTTATCTGAGATATGGTAGTCAGGACATGTCTCTGACTTACATTTTGTCACCAACTAAAGTTGGTAACTTGTACTATCATAAAAGGTAAATAGTGGAATAAAGTACGGTCAACTACATGGCTCTTTGAGAAAACACCATGCAGTATCAGAGGTCTGGAGCGGAGTGTCAGAGACCATACTTATGTCCACTGGTTCATAGCAGTGTCTTCCGAAGGTTAAATGGCTTCGGAAGAACAGTACTTCCGAATCCACTTATACTTCGGAAGAGGCTGCTTCTTCCGAGGCTTGATAACTTTTTTCTTCATATGGAAGTAGTCTTCTGATGTTTTCTTCTGAGACTTGAACGTCGGAAGTAGATACTTTAACTTTGGAAGTAGAGTTTGTCTTCGGAAGATGATCTTTCACTTTGTCTTTGGAAGAACTCTACTTCCTTCGGAAGTTCCACACTTGGCTTCGAAAGCTTTGTAAGTAGCACCAAAATATGATTAAATGATGGTTTTGGTTGCACCAGCCTTCTTTTTGATCCCACAAACATCTTAATCAATTCTCAGAATTTTTTCTGGTAAGATATCCATGACTAAGGACCTTTTCTTGTGCACAGGTTAAACATACTTTCACGATTTACATTGAAAAAAATTAAGTTTTCATGTATAAATAAGTTGATTTAGGGGCATTTTGAAAACTTTTGCCAATCAATTTTTGTTTCTTAATTTTAAATATTCTTTACAATCTTTAATCTTCTCCTCATCCCCATATTTAAAACTTTACATTTTCCTCAATATAAACTTTAAAATTGTTGTGTGAAACAAGGGTTCCTAACCTTACCCAAGTGAAGTTACAAACCTAACTTTTCGAATATGTATTATGCCTACCATGATGATCTAAATGACACAAATTAGAAAAGCTTAAGATATTGTTGGACCAAAAGAACCAATGAGCCAAGATCAGAAAACCTCTAAGTCTCACATGATATCACAAACACTGCTGAAGGCTTCATCAGCAGTTCGACAAGTGCTGAAGACTTCAACAGCTGAAGACTAAAGTGCTGAAGCTCAACAGCTGAAGAACACAAGTGCTGAAGCTAAACAGCTGAAGAACACAAGTGCTGAAGCTGAACAGCTGAAGAACACAAGTGCTGAAGCTGAGAGACCAAAGTACTGAAGTACAACAGCTGAAGAGTCTACAAGTGCTGAAGATCAACAACTGGTGTACAAAGTCTGAAGACAAAGACTGAAGACATCAGCTGATGATCTACTGAAGTCATCAGCTGATGAAACGTCTGAAGTTCAAGTCTGAAGACCAAGTACTGAAGTTTCAGTAGTTTGTCACAACAGCTGAAGAGTACTTCTTCAGTAGTTGTGATATCAGTAGTTTTATGTTTTTACTTTCAGTAGTTTTGTAAAACGACTGAAGAGCTTGTTCTTCAGTCGTTGTAGTATCAGTAGTTTTATGTTTTTCAGTAGTTATAGTAACTGATAACACTTAGTATTTTTGTAAGAAGATGTCAGCTGTTTTGACATCTTCAGTAGTTGTTTCAGTTGGAATAATTCTGTTAGATGTCACTATCAAGTGACATCAGCAGACGTCACATCTCTTATATAAGAGGTGTCGACTAATTGTAATTGTGACATTCCGTTACCACGAAAGCGAATATTGAATGAAAATATTTGCAGAATTCTCTCTATCTATAACCGTTTGTTCTTCATTGAATATCTTTTCGTTCTTGTGAATTGGCTAATTCATTGTTAGAATTCCGCTGCTATACTCTCTAATCAATCAAACGTAGATCACTGATCCTAACAAGTGGTATCAGAGCAGGTTAATCATTGATCGATCTAACAATTGATCATTGAAACTGCTAATTGATATCTATGTTTGATTGAATTAGCATATTCGCAAGAACTGGTTATAGATTATTGAATTTCTGACGCTTTCGTTCATTTATTTTGAGATCTCTCTTGGTTCAATTGGTTTTTGTTTTTGTTCTAAATCTGTTATAGCTTAATTGAATTTGATTGAATCTGAGATGACTACTCCTTCTAATGATCCTCACAATACCGGTTCCTCAACCAAGCCCCCGATGCTGGTTAGGACCGAGTATAACATATGGCAACGAAGAATGCTTCATCACCTGTCTGTTAACAGTTCAGGTTGTTGGACATCTGTGGTACATGGACCACATAAGCCTATGGTGAACAATCCGGAAACCAATCAAATGGTTCCGAAGAAGAAGGAACAATACTCTGATGAAGATCGGAAACTGTTTGAGATTGATGCTAAAGCCCATGGAATTCTGGCCATGGCACTGCCTAATGAAATCTATTCAGGGCTTATGCATCATGAAACTGCTCATGATCTCTGGAATGCCCTGAAGGAACAATTCGGTGGCACAGATGAGGTCTTAGCAAACAACAGAGAAATCCTTGCCCAACAATATGAGACATTCTCTCATAGAAAGGGTGAGACACTGACTCAACAGTTTGAGCGTTTTTCCTGCTTGATCTCTGAGCTGAAAATGGTGAAACAGGAATACACCAATAGCCAGATGAATAACAGGTTCCTCAGATCACTGCCTGAGAGATGGGACACATACACTATTGTCCTACGCTCCAGTGCAAATCTGGATAGCCTATCTCTCACCCAACTTCATGGGAAACTGCTTACATTCGAAAGAGAGATAGAGCAGAAGAGGAAACTGTCCTCATCAGGAAAGCTCACTGATGACTTTGTACCAGGGAATACTGCCTTGGTTGGTCATGAGTCAGAATATGCTGCATCTGAAAGCAATTATGATGAGCATATTGATTTCTCTTCAAATAGTTCTGATCATGCATTTGTTGGTATTGAGAGTCATTCTGGCAGTAATAGTGACAATCTATGCTTCATCATGGATGATTTGAAAGGAATAGCTGATGATGATCTAGAAGAGATGGATATTCTGAGCCAAATGGCATTGAAATATCAGATCTCAGAAGTTCTATAAGAGAACTGGCAGGAAATTTCCTGGACTCTCTGGCAAAACCAAAGTTGGTTTTGACAAGAGTAAGTTGAGGTGTCACAAATGCCAAAGGCTGGGACACTTTGCAAGAGAGTGTAGATCAACTGGATCTAACTCTTCTGCACCCTTTGTGACTTTTCCTAGTACTAGTCCACAAAACAGAGGGCAACATCCTGCTGGTTCTGGTCATCATTCACATCCTAGGTCTCCTGCATACTTTGTTCCCCAGGGTCAAATGTCATATCCTTATCCCTGCTATTATATGCCTCAACCAAATCCTGTTCAAGCTCCAATTGCACAACAACCACAAGCATTGCCTGAACCACAACCTTCCCAATCTCATCAACAAACTCAACCTCAACAACACAGCTTCTTCACCCCAGGAGTTGTTGACTGGAGCAGTTTACCAGATGACTTGTCTGGTCATGAACAACTGTTCTCAGGTGCTGGTCAACATGGTGGTGAAAGTCCCTTTGGAAATCTAGCTCTTATGGCTTTGGATTCTGCTGATACTTCATCCACTAATGCCTCTACACCAAAGGTATCACAGGTATCCTCTGAGGCAAAAGCCAAATTGTGTTCTGAAACATGTATAGCAGCATTTGCATCTATTAGAGAAGCAAATGTAGCTTTAATCAACAAGAACATTGAGCTAGAACAAATAATTTCCAAAAGCAAAGCTGAATTTGAGTCTGTGCTTAATGATAAGAATGATGAGATTTACAAACTTAAATGCCAAATAACTGATGATAAGGCTAGGGAAGAGATACTCTAGAGAAGTATAAAGATCTCAAGGAAACCCTTGCAGTCACCCAGGTAGAGTGTGATCGATGGGTACAATCATGCAAAGGTTTTGAAATGCTTCTTAGTAAGCAATCTGCTTCCAATGTGAAGTTTGGCATTGGTTACAATCACACTGCTCCACCTACAGATTTTACTCCCAGAGCAGAGGTAGAATCTGATGGTGAGAGTAATAACCAATCCATTCATCATGTGATCTACTTTCTGATTCAGCACTATCAGAAGTAGAAGTCAGCACAAGCCCTCTCAGAACCTATCAGCTGATGTTGATGGTTCCACTGCTGACACTCACATGATCAATGAGTTGATCAACTCAGGAGTTAATTCTGAAAGTCCTGAAAGGACTAGAGAGCAGGATTTAACACCTGAAGTTCAAACTCCAACTACTGCCAGTACTGAAAAGAAGAAAACTGTCAGTAGAAAGAGTTTGAAGACTACTAAAGAGGAAGTCAAGAAAGCAAACAATGCTTCCAAAGCACTGAAGAGCAAGTCTTCAGTTGTTTCATCCTCTTTAGTTGATGATCAACTAAGATGAAGAAGAAACCATGTGAAGTATGTGGTTTGTTCAATCATCTTACAGATGATTGCTGGTACAAAAGAGGTTCCAAACTCAAACATAAAGAGGAAATTAAAGAGAAAATGGTTAAAATGAAAACTGAGTTTGAGACCACATTTGTATCAGCAACATCAAATCCTGTAACCCTTAAGTCCACAAAGAAATCCAAAAAGGAAGGGGTTAAACAGGTAACAGCTGAGATTGCTCAGAAGAAGAAGGTGCAACATAGGAACTTATCAAACTCCACTGGCAATGTGTCTGATGAGCTGAAAGCTTTATCACAAAATCAGACACAGCGTTATGATGGTTCAACATCTATTGGGAAGAGTTAACCAATTAGATGCTCCTATGTTGAAACCACAGAAAAGGAGGTCCAAGCCAAAGGATTCCTCTTCTTCACCATCTTCTTCCTCTCAGGCTGTTGTTTCCAATAAACCTGTTAGTTTACCATCTGTTGATGAGACCAGGCCCAAAACCAAAAAGGTTTGGGTCTCCAAAACTAACTGATTGTTTATTATTGCAGGGTTCTTCAACATGCCAAAGTAGCATCTGGTATGTAGACAGTGGGGGATCTATGCACATGACTGGGAACAGCTCTCTTCTTCATGACTACTCTCAAGGAAAGAAGGGGTTTGTTTCTTTTGGCAATGATGCTAGGGGTTACATCATTGGCAACGGCTTTGTCTCCAATGGAGAAATAAAGTTTGATGATGTTAATCATGTGGAAAATCTCAAGTACAATCTCTTGAGTGTCAGTCAAATGTGTGATAAAGGCCATGTTGCTCTTTTCACCAGTCAGAACTGTAGGATTCTGTCATCCAAAGTTCTGCATTTGATTGATAAGGTGTTGGATGATCACACTCTCCTGAGAGCCAACAGGACAGGAAGAGTGTATGCCTTAGATCTTTCCAAGAAAATAGATCTCAGAGGCAATCCTTGCCTATTTTCCAAAGCCTCTTCTCAAGAATCTAAACTGTGGCACAGAAGGCTGGGTCATGTTAATTTCAAAAACATGAATCAGCTATCCACAATAGTTTAGTTAGAGGCTTACCAATAAAGGAGTTCCACTGTGATGAAACCTGCACTGCTTGTTTAAAAGGAAAACAGCACAAAGTCTCATTCCCTCCTATTGAAGAGCCTAAGTCCACTGCCTGCTTGCAATTACTGCATATGGATCTATTTGGTCCTGTGAGAGTAATGAGCATGGCAAAGAAGAAATACTGTCTGGTAATTGTGGATGATTACTCCAGATTTGTATGGACTTTCTTTCTACATTCAAAGGATGAGGTTGCTCAGAAGATTATTCACTTTGTGTTGTATATTGAGAAGCAGTATTCCCTTCCAGTCAAGTGTATTAGGAGTGACAATGGAACTGAATTCAGAAACCATACACTTGATGACTTCTATCTTTCAAAGGGAATCAAAAGGCAGTTTAGCATACCAAGGACTCCAGAACAAAATGGAGTAGTGGAGAGAAAGAACAGGACCCTAATTGAAGCTGCAAGGTCCATGCTGGCTGACTCTGGTTTGCCACTGACCTTTTGGGCTGAAGCTGTAACACAGCTTGCTATGTGCAGAATAGAGTCTTAGTAAATCAGAGGTTGATGAAGACTCCATATGAAGTTCTCCATCACTTGGCTCCTCTAATTTCATTTTTCAAAGCATTTGGGTGTCCCTGTTTTATTCTCAACACAAAGGATCAACTCCAAAAATTTGATCCTAAGGTGGATGCAGGGTATTTTGTTGGTTATCATCTACTTGCAAGGCATACAGAGTCTTCAACTGCAGAACAAAGATAGTTGAAGAGACTTTGCATGTGAAGTTTAATGAATCTCCTATGGACAAGATTCCACAAAACCTGTGGAGTTGTTGATTTGGACATACTGCAATATGTTCCTTATCAACCTCCAGCTGTTGCAGATCATGTGGATAAATCATCTTCTGCAGCATGTCTTCCACCTGGTGGTATTGATGATGATGATAATATCAATACTCACCTATTCAAGTTTAGTGACCAACTGCCTGTGTCTGCTAAATTTGATGTTCCTGTAGCTTCAGCAGTTCCATCCACAACAAATGCTGATGAGATCTCTGATTCCTCTACATCTTTTGAGTTACCATCTAATTCTTGGTTTCAAGAGTCTGCATCAACATCTGCTGCTGAAGGTCCTACAAACACTTGCACAGATCTCATTGTTTATCAAGAACTGAAGAATCACCCAATGTCTCAGATTATTGGTGATATCAATGCTGGTGTTTCAACAAGAAGTCAATTGTCTAACTTCTGCTTCTATGCTCTCTTCATCAGTCAGCTAGAGCCAAAGAACTACCATGTTGCTTTGAGAGACAATGGATGGGTTGAAGCCATGCAGCTTGAGCTACTTCAGTTCAAGAAACAGCAAGTGTGGGAATGGTTTCTTCCCCCAGGTAAGTGTGCAATAGGCACTAAATGGGTGTTTAGGAATAAAACTGATGAAAATGGGCTTATTGTTAAGAACAAGGCTAGACTGGTTGTACAGGGGTTTTCACAAGAAGAAGGTATTGACTATGATGAAACCTTTGCCCCTGTAGCCAGACTAGAGGCAATCAGATTGTTTTTAGCCTATGCTGCATTCCACAATCTTAAAGTTTTTCAAATGGATGTCAAAAGTGCATTTTATATGGTAAAATAAAGGAAGAAGTTTATGTGTGTCAACCACCAGGTTTTGAGGATAATAAACATCCTGAATGGGTGTATAAACTTGATAAGGCTCTTTATGGGTTGAAACAAGCTCCTAGAGCCTGGTATGAGACACTTTCCACTTTTCTTCTTAAGAATAATTTCACTAGAGGCTCCATTGATAAAACTTTGTTTATTAAGAAGGTGGATCAGCATAAGCTACTTGTTCAGATTTATGTTGATGATATCATTTTTGCATCCTCTGATCCCCAGTTGTGTGATGATTTTACACATTAATGAAAAAGAGGTTTGAAATGAGTGCAATGGGAGAATTACAGTTCTTTCTAGGCTTGCAAATTAAACAAAAGGCTGATGGAACCTTTATTCATCAGTCAAAATATACAAAAGATCTTTTGAATAAGTTTGATTTACAAAACTGTAAGCCCTGTTCTACTCCCATGTGCAACACCACACAACTGGATGCTGATCAGAAAGGTAAAGCTGTTGATGAAACACTTTACAGATGTATGATTGGGTCCTTGATGTATTTAACAGCTTCTAGACCAGATATTATGTTTGCTACATGTGTTTGTGCTAGATTTCAGGCTGCTCCTAAAGAGTCTCATTTGATTGCAGTCAAGAGAATCTTTAGATATTTGCAAGGTACACAATCTCTGGGTTTATGGTATTCCACTGGACACTCTTGCAAATTAGTTGCTTTTTCAGATAGTGACTATGCAGGGTGCAAGTTAACTAGAAAGTCAACTTCTGGTGGTTGTCAATTCCTAGGCAACTGTTTGATTTCTTGGCAGAGTAAGAAACAAACATCTGTTGCTACATCAACTGCTGAAGCCGAGTACATTGCTGCTGCAAGTTGCACTTCTCAGGTACTCTGGCTTCAGAACCAACTTCTGGATTATGGCATTACAGAGACTAAGACTCCATTATTAATGGATAGTGCTTCAGCTCTGTGTATTGTCAAAAATCCAGTCCAGCACTCTAGGACCAAACATATAGAGATCAGACATCACTTTATTCGGGATTGTTTTGAAAAAGGTCTGATTGATCCTAAGTTTGTGCCTAGTGCTGATGAGCTTGCAGATATTTTTACTAAGCCTTTGGATAGTTCTACTTTCCAAAACCTTGTGTTAAGGCTTGGTATGCTGCAGCTAGAATAAGTGACAACTACTGATGATTTCAGTAATAATACTGGTGATCATTGGTAACCATGTCACATATAAGTACTGATGAGTCCTTTCACCTTCAGTAGTTTTTATAACTACTGACGGCTAAATGCCTCACAAGTACTGAAGTACTTTATCTGTTCTAACTACTGATGTAGTTACAACTACTGATGTAGTTACAACTACTGAAATCAGTACAAACAGATAAGTACTGACGTCCTATGAAACACCTGAAAAGCAGATGCAAAGTCTGATGAGTAAGTGTTGAGGACAGTATGAAACAGCTGAAAGGCTATGAATTGACGAAAACTACTGAAGAGAACTTTCTCTTCAGTTGTTTCTACAACTGCTGTTTCATTCTAAACAACTGAAGCAAAACCATGTCTTCAGTAGTTTTTATAACTACTGATGACTAACACCAAGTCTTCAGCTGTTTACAACAACTGATGACAAAACCACTGTCTTCAGTAGTTTCACAACTACTGATGACAAACACCAAGTCCTCAGTTGTTTCATCATCTGAAGTCAAAACCATGGTCTTCAGTAGTTTTCTAACTGCTGATGCCTAAAACACGACTTCAGCTGTTTCAACGTCTGAAAGGGTAATACCATGTCAACAGTCGGTTTAAAACTACTGATGACTAACACCAAACCCTTCAGTCATTTTCTCACCCCTACCCTATAAATACCTGTCCTCTTCTCTAATGTTTCATTAGCCGTTATTTTCTGACTTCTCTCTCTCAAACATGGCGACCATGAGTCTGAAACCACGACATAACTGCGTTGCTTACCTTACAAAGTCGGCTTTCTGGAACAAATATGATAATGCCATTGACTTAATGGTGGATTCCCCATATCGCACAGCCTTTCTCTTGAATCCAACCATCTACCCTGAATCCCTCAGTCAATTCTGGTCAAATGCTTTTGTTCATACTGATGAGTCTACCGGCAGATCTCTGTTCGGTCCCTTATCAACCAGAAACCAGTGGTCGTTACAGCCGACATCATTCGTCAGGCATTACACTTACACGACTCCACCGCTGTGACTGCATACCCAAAGGGCACAACAGATATGTCCTTTATCAATCATGGGTATGAAGGTGATCTTCGGGCTACAACCGTTCTAAAGAAACATTTCCATGACGCTGAGAAAGTTATTTTTCACATGGTAAATGTCTGCTTAGCCTCCAAGACATCTTCTTGGGATCAAATGTCATCCCAATGGCAACAGGTATTGTATTCTATTCTAGAACACCAACCGCTAAATTTTTCTGAAATCGTGTTTCTAGAAATAAAGAACTTGGCTCAGAAACCTGTGGCAAACCGATGGCCATTATATCCCAGGTTTCTGATGGCCATTATTTTAGATGAATTAAAATCTGATGGCCTTGTTGGCCTTGGAGTCCCTGCACCAGCTGTTTTGGCTGAGGTATACTCCAGGCACAACTCAGACCTTACACTCAAAGAAGCTGCCCGAATGCTAAAGCCCAAGCACAGGGAACCCACAGCTTCCTCCACCAGAACCAAAGTCCCCACTAAACCAAAACCAAAACACCCCAAAACAGCTATTCAGGGAGATGAGTCCCCTGAAGATGCTCCTGTACCACCAACGCAGGATATACTTGCTGGCTTAAACCCCCCAGCAGTATCAGAGACTCTACCAGCCATAGCCGCTCAGGATTCCTCTCAAAAGGAGCCTGCAGCCACCACACAAGGGGTACCCACACATCTGGGATCTTCCTCACTTGAGGAGATTGCCATTGAAGAGCACCATCCTCCCCAGGTGCACACTGCTTCTACCCCATCTCCCCATGCAACCGCCCCCCAAAGTCCAACCATAATTATTGCAAACGTGCTGACTCAGTTGCATGCCTCTCCTCCTCCCCAACAACCACCAACAAAGGGGAGAACCACAGACATTGAGGAAGAGGATCATCATGCTTCTGACAACCCACAGCACCGGGGTTTACAAGTTCTATCTCCTAGTGTGGATAGGGAGATTAGAATATCTAGTGAGGCTGCACCTCTTCTGCATCAGCACATGATCAGAATGAGGCTGGTAACATGCTAAGACCTCACTAGAGGCAACAGCTGATGAAGGACATAGTCCTGAGGCTGGAAGTCCCCAGTTCCAAGAAAAAGGGGCACATGCTAAAACTGGTCTACACCCAGTGCATGTACATCCTGCTACAAGCAGGAGGTCAGGTGATTCAGCATCTGCTGATGATGACCTGGGCTTTTTCTATGACGTTCTAGCCCACAACACCATCCTGGAGGCTGAGGTAAGCAGACTACAAGAACTGCTTGCCAAGAAGTCTCAGGATGTAAGTCCATCTGCCCCCACCAACCCACAGATGGCACCTTCCTTTGAAGGTCCCCCAAACACTTTACCCTCTCACTTCACTGAGCCTCCAGCTTCTGCTTTTGGCACTATCTCTGGGACAGAACCCCCCAGAGCAGATGGTTGCTGTATTCCAACAATCCCTACCTCTCATCACTCCCATCATCAATGACATTGTTTATAAAGCCATTGATGAGAGGATTTCCTCAAGTCTACAACCACTCATTGATGATGCTGTGCAAAAGAAACTTTCTGCGGTACAAACCCCTGCCACCAATGCATCCAAAAAGGGGGAGAGTACTGCAGTGAAAGAAAAGAAGAGAGAAAAAGAACTGAGGATGAGAAGGCACAAGAGAAAACCAGGAGTTGGAAAAGGAAAAGCAACAACAACTGATCACTTACAAAAGAAAGAAAAGTGCTGGTGATCAATCGAATGCTGAAGAAAAATCCTTGGAAGAGCTGGTAAAAGATGCAGATGAAACACACAGCCGATCCATGGACAAAATCATTGAGCAACTCTTCAAGCAAGGCTTTGACACAGCCACACTAGACAGTGAGATCAGGAGGTTGGAAGTAGAGGAAATTCAAACCAGATGGGCTGGGTATGATGTGTGGAGAAAGAGAGATTGGAGATCATGATTCGATTCATTGCCAAATACTTAGGAAGATCATGATGGAGATTCGTTCATGGACCAGAGACAGTATTCTGGCTATAGCCACCAGAATCTGTTTGTCTGAGCAATTTCATAAGGGGATTATCATTGAAGCACTTGATGAGGCTGGGGCTGGAAAAAGGTTTGAAATGGCAAGACTACAAAAGCCAAACTCACAACCAAAATGCTTGAACAACCTTTCCATTCACCCACTCAAACAGCCTACCCCTCAAATCTCCAAACCAATCTCAAAACCCAAATCCAAACATCTCAACCTTCAAAACCAATTCCTTTACCACAAAAACCAACCCAACCATCATCCAGTGATGCACCTAGAAGGAGGAGAAGGGTGCTGAGGATAGAAGAAGATGAAGAGAAGAAGAGAGGATGAAGATGATAGTCTGCCACTCTCTGCTGTTCTAAGGCTACCAGAACCCAGGAGTCAACTCATGATCACACCTGACTCTCAAAGGGAAACGGTTAGAGTCAAGATAGAAGATGAAGAACAGCAGAAGCAGCACGATGAGCAACTACTGAAGATGGTTGACAAGGAATTTCCTCAGTCATCATCTATACAAGCCATGAAAGGGCATGCTCAGAGGCTGTACACTCTCAGACACACATTTCAGTATAGAAGGAGAGAGTGAGAGTATGGCCAGACCCCAAGGTGAGTTCTAGAATCCACAAAAGATCATTCCACACAGATACAATGGCCAGGTTAGAAAAACAATAGACTCTACAATCATGTTGGCCATTGTAGTCTCACCATGGGAAATAATCGATGAATTCAAGAAGGCTCATCAATCAAAAATGACCCCTCAAGCCTTACTGGAAAACAAGATGATCAAAAAGGGGTTATTATATAAGAAGCTTGAAGACATTAAGAAGAATGAGCTCCAGTTACTCCTTGAGGGCACTCATCCTGATGAATTTGTCTATAGGGAGGTAACTACTGTGGAGTTGAAAAATGGCAGGACTGTAAAGTACTTATCTGAGTACTATGGTCCGAGTTCTTCTTTGAAGGAGGAGTAGAAGAACTCTCCAAGGAGGAACAAGTTGTTCTCCTTGAGGCCTATGTTCGAGAGTCGTACAGACTCATAATGGGGAAGTAGATCTCATGAATGGGATAACAACTCTGTGTCCAGTTCCCCAAAACAGAGTTCCCATTCATACCTGCCAAACAGATCTCTGAGATTTCTTCCAGGCCAGTGCTTATATGGGTCATCTTCTCTACTGATCAAGAAGGAAAAAGACCAACCATTTTGCCAACAATAAGTGGGAAAATAATCAATTAGAGGTTTTGGCTGCATTGGTTCAGGGGGAGTTTGTTGGACCAAAAGAACAATGAGCCAAGATCAGAAAACCTCTAAGTCCCACATGATATCACAACAACTGCTGAAGGCTTCATCAGCAGTTGACAAGTGCTGAAGACTTCAACAGCTGAAGATCAAGTGCTGAAGACTTCAACAGCTGAAGACTAAAGTGCTGAAGCTCAACAGCTGAAGAACACAAGTGCAAAGCTGAACAGCTGAAGAACACAAGTGCTGAAGCTGAACAGCTGAAGAACACAAGTGTGAAGCTGAAGACCAAAGTACTGAAGTACAACAGCTGAAGAGTCTACAAGTGCTGAAGATCAACAACTGGTGTACAAAGTCTGAAGACAAAGACTGAAGACATCAGCTGATGATATCTACTGAAGTCATCAGCTGATGAACGTCTGAAGTTCAAGTCTGAAGACCAAGTACTGAAGTTTCAGTAGTTGTCACAACAGCTGAAGAGTACTTCTTCAGTAGTTGTGATATCAGTAGTTTTATGTTTTTACTTTCAGTAGTTTTGTAAAACGACTGAAGAGCTTGTTCTTCAGTCGTTGTAGTATCAGTAGTTTTATGTTTTTCAGTAGTTATAGTAACTGATAACACTTAGTATTTTTGTAAGAAGATGTCAGCTGTTTTGACATCTTCAGTAGTTGTGTTTCAGTTGGAATAATTCTGTTAGATGTCACTATCAAGTGACATCAGCAGACGTCACATCTCTTATATAAGAGGTGTCGACCTAATTGTAATTGTGACATTCCGTTACCACGAAAGCGAATATTGAATGAAATATATTTGCAGAATTCTCTCTATCTATAACCGTTTTTGTTCTTCATTGAATATCTTTTCGTTCTTGTGAATTGGCTAATTCATTGTTAGAATTCCGCTGCTATACTCTCTAATCAATCAAACGTAGATCACTGATCCTAACAGTATGGAAAAAGTACATAGACCTGATCATAGATGATAAAAGATGCCTCATCGGCAATATATGGTGGTTATGGGTCAACACAATAAGTAAGGCACCCACGCACACATTCCTTTATACTCTAAAGATCTAAGCTTCTCACACTTGAGTATTTGAATCCGGTTTGTTTAAGCTAAAAAAATAATAAACAAAACAAAACAAAACAAGACTTAAAGAAACAAATCATTAGGGTTGACTCCCGATTAGCGTAAGGTTTAGGTCTTCAGCCAGACCATACCTATGACCACTCATGGTGGTCGAGTAGGATGCTGACTCCGTATTCTTCAAATGATTTGGTGGATCTTCAAATAGATTGCATTGTGACCCAAACATTGATGCCTCAACTTTGTCTTTTTTATAGGATCAAGGGATCGTCAACTTTTTTCTTCATGTTATGCTTCTCAGATTTTGTTTCCATCATCATATGGCTCTTTCTTTTCTTTTATATCATCAGTTCCTTAAGTCCACATGCTTAACCCATCATACCTAAAACCATTATCAAATTGGTGTCCGTGCTACATATGAAATATAAGTAGGAAAACACGTTAGTCATATCCACCATAGAAACTTCTCATAAAACAAAACAATTAGCCGACTTGGAAAATAAATCAAAAAGTAACCTGAGTTTTCTAATCATTTCATTATCCATCTCAACAATTGATTTTAGCATTGGCAGTTGCTAAAAAAGTTCGACCCGATATGACCTTCGGTTGCTCATTTGTCTCACGGTGCTTAATCAAGCACCACAAAGTTCACCGGGTAGTGAAATTCTCCCAACTTAATTATAACATTTCTTACCATCCCTCAAGGACTTTTTTGAGTTAAGTCAGCTAATACCGCAGTGGTGTAACTTCCTCTAGTGAACCAAAGTCATACTGATTATATAACATACATGGCAAGATACTAACAATTGCTCCATAATCCAAGAGTGTGCCTTTTATCTTCAACTTCCTCACTTTTATTGGAAGATTGGTGCTCCTAGGTCACTATCTTCCACTTCATCGGCTTTCTCTTCCTTATCTGCAACTGGTGGGAAAAAGAAGTAAAGTTATTGTCAATAATAAGAGTCAGGAAGGATACTAACTGAATTGATATGAACATTTCTCATGTTTTCCGTGTGGGTACTTTGATGTTGAAGATTGATGTGGTACCAGTTGGTAGTTTCCCGGGGTTCTTTTATTCTTGGCCACGTCCTCAGCAAGTTGATCTACTTGTTTATTCAAAGCTTCATAAGCTTTGTCTCTGATTTCATTTCCCTCGTATCTCTGCATATTCTCTTTTATCATGTTTATTAAAGCATCTAACTTTGCATTAGTAGAGTCTTCATTACCAACTTGTACCAATTGAGAATTTTCTTGATAGCATTGTGATGAACTTCCTTGTTGACCCCATGATTGTAGCTCCATTGATTGTTTCCTAAGAATATGAAGTTCTTTGATACCCACTTGGATTGTAATTCCTTGTATTTGATTTTGATATGTTGACCGCCTTGATTATTACCTTGAAAGTTAGGGTTCATTTAGTTGAAGAATTACCATATTTAACGTTGGGAGATTCCTCAATCCAGGATGATAAGTATTGAATTCATATCAAATTGCTTTTTCTCTCCATATACTTGATCACCATTTCATGTAGACCTAAAAACAACAGACACACTACACTTGCATGCCCCAGTTCACCACATTCATTACATACATGAAACCCAACTAAAGCTACAAGGGGATGTTGAATGACAGGTGCATTAGATGGAGCCTTAGAAAAATTCTTGAACGTGTTGAAAGAATGGCCAAATAACCACATTTAATGCATTGACGACACTATGCATGAGCAGGATGGTGATACTTGTATTTGTTGCATGTGGAAAAGGTCAAGTATATGGTTTCTTTGTCGAGGTTTGATTAACAAAAACCGGTGGATGAGTTGGTGCAACTTGATTAACTAGAATGGTAGGCGTAACTACAGGAAAGTTTTGAGACTTAACCTTCCTCTTTTTATTATTAGAAGTTTCAGGCTTGTCTTCCTTGGCCATTTCAGTAGAAAGCTTCTTAGTTTCCTTCTACTTCCCTTCCTTGTCAATGTTCCAACTTTGACATGATTATCGGTTAACTGGGCAGCCAATCGGATAGTGTCTTCCAGGGTTGTAGGATTTCTACCCTAGTCGGTATGTTGAATCTGCATAGGAAGACCACCGATGTATTTTTCAATGGCCCGAGACAAATGAGTGACTAGATGAGGAACCAACAGACTCAATTCATGGAATATGTTGATATAGGCTAGGTTTTCTCCATTTTCCTGGGATAAATCCCATAATTCAGCTTCCAATTTCTTGATTTTATTTCTTGGACAGAATTCCCGAGTCATGAGTCCTTTGACTTCATTCCAAGTAAATGCCATAGCAGCTTCAGTTCCACAGGTTCATTTCTCCCTGTTCCAACAAGTGAGTGCTATATTTTGAAGAACACTTGTAGCATAGCGAACCTTGAGATTCTCGGGACACTCACTATTGAGGAGATGATGTATTCTCTTATTCTGTAGCAAGTAATATTATGAGCGGAGATGATACTCCCAAACCAAAATCTGTAAATGATTGTCAAAATCTGTAAATGATTGTCAAAATCGACATGATTGGGATAAATGGAAAGATGCCATGCAAGCTTAACTAAATTCGCTTGCAACAAGTGTTTGTTTTTTAGACCTCCATGAAATAGTTGTTCCTCCATTCTTAAACACGTATCCGGTTTGAGATCTAGTCTTTTGAGGATAGATAAATAACCTGCATCTGCATAACCAACTAAACCTTCTTTTGTATCATTAGGATAAAACAAGCCTACATCAATAGTTACTTGTAGATATCGAAAAATATGTTTGATCCTATTCCAATGTAATTTTGTGGGAGATGAACTAAACCTTGCCAACAAATTAACTACAAAAGAAATGTATGTCCGAGTACAATTAGTAAGATACATAAGAGCTCCAATTGCTTTAACATATGGTACCTCTAGACCAAGAACTTCTTCATTTCTTCACAGGTTGAAATTGATCATTATCAATATTGAGTGATCTAACGACCATTGTGGTGCTTAAGGAATTTTCGTTGTCCATATTAAAACATTTTAAAAGCTTTTCGATATAATTTGATTGATGCACAAGTATTCTATTAAGCATATGCTCAATTTGAAAACCAAGGCAATATTTGGTTTTCCCAAGGTCGTTCATGACAAATTCATTCTTTGGAAGAATAATCGTTTCATGAATTTCCTTTTGTGTCCCAGTTATATTAAGTTATCGACATATATGGCCTATGATCACATATCCTGATATTGTTTTCTTAATAAAGACGCATGGACAATAAGGTTATTTGTGTATCCTTTACTAGTCAAATAATCACTCAAATGTAAGTTATTGCACTACATGAAGCTTCTAGAGAGTGTGTATGGTTAAGGTCTATGACGCAACTTATATTAACTTCTTCTAGATAGAGAAAGAAAGAAATCCCACACCAATCTACAAAGATAATGCAACTTGTGTCTCGCACATAAAAGAAAGGTATATAAAATGACAGAGCGAAACATATACATCCAAGATTCTTTTCATACACTCAAGAACTTATTAAAGACAAACAAGTTGAAATTAAAAATGTTCAATCCAGCAACAATTCAGCTGATCTTTTCATAAAGGCACTCCTTATAACAACTTTTATAAAACATGTTTATGATATTGGCATGCGACACGTACATACAATGTGAGGATCTACAAAAGACAATTTGAGAATGAGTTATAAGTTGCACTCTTTTTTCCTTGGCTAAATTTTTTTTCCGTTAGGTTTTTTTAGCGAGGTTTTTTTAATTAGGCAGTATTTCAAGACCCTGAAGTTTGAAAAATAACAATGAGTAAAGTCATTTACTAGTTTTCAAGATCCTGAAGTTTGAAAAATAACAACGAGTAAAGTCATTTACTAGTTGAGACTTAAATAGTTACCTATCAAATATTACATGTATTTGTAGTATAAATACTACCATCATGATAATAAGAAAGATGTACTATCTTGAATAAAATTCAAGAGTAATACATTTCTTCTAATCTCTCTCTACAATTCTCTTTAAAATCTTTAAGTTATTTCAATAATCTTGTTATAGTTATACGATAAATATAACACTTTGTAAACTTTTAATAAGCTTCGCTCCTAACTTTCCTTTTAAAATAAAAACAAATGGAAAGAAAAGAAAAGATACGCATAGAAATTTTACTTTCTTTTTGTTTATTCGAATTCTAAAACATATTATTATGCATATTTTCTAGTATATTACAAATTGTTTCCCTTTATTAATATATAAAATTGAATGTTACGTCTTTTAATTATAATAACTACATACAATGTTTTTTTATAATAAGATTTGCACATTTATTGTTCTTTACACTAACTCTCATGCATCCAAGTAGATAGTTAACTCATAATGTGCCCCTTATGTTAGGGGGATTTTTGTCATTTGATTTTCACATTCAATATAATATAAAATTTTAAATAAAATAATAAAATTAAAAGATATCAAACCTTTAGGTAAGTCGGCGAACTCCCGTCCTTCTTAGTGTGTGTTCATTGGACTACTCATCAATAATTTAACTGAAAACAAACTCTAATAACATTTACTAAAGTAAGAAATCAATGTCATAAATCAATTAGAAGATCAGAAAATTAACAATAAACATAAGAACAAACTATAAATACTTCATCAACTACTCACACCGACAAATAATGAATGATAATTAAGGAACACAGATTTGGAGATTATTTTCATTATGTGAATTGCTTGTGTAATTGCAGAAGCCATGCTAGGAATTAAGATTTGCTCGCTAATTACACAACAATACAAACTGGAAATTCAAAGAGCAACGAATTGTAAAAGCGAATTAAGGAATTGAATATTACTGCATTGTTTGTTCAACTTCAAGGGGTTTCAATGGTGGAGGAGGTGCTGTAGGTGGCGGTGACGGAGAGGACTAGTGTTGGAGTATTAAGCGCGGGATCCTGGTTCAATGACGTTAATCGTAAGAGGGACGTGGGTTCATCAACTTACCCGACGGTTCGATATTTTTTAAATTTGAAATAATTAAAAGAAACTTTTTATTTGTTTAATAAACTAAATATGAAAAGAAATTGATAAAAATATCTCTCATGAGTGGCAAATGACGACTTAGTTACTCTTTTCTTTTCTTTCAAATTTTATTCTCTCTTCAATTCATTTTCTCTTTGTTTTTTTATCTCTCTTTAATTCTCTTCTCTTTTTTCTTTTCTTTTCTTTTATTTTATTTTTCTTTCCTTTCCCTTTCTTTCCTTTCTTTTCTTTTTTTTTATTTATTAAACTCAGGAATAAAATGAAAAACTATACGTATCGACAACATTACAAATAAACCATTCATAAAGCATATTGTATACAACTATTTTGTGTCCCCTGTGTTCGTGTTATCAGTGACAAAAGAGAAAGGAAATTGAAATAAAGAAGAAACTAGATTCTTTATGCTTGCTAATAAGGGAATTAAACACTTATAATATCATAGAAATTACCGGGCCGTGGTTGATTAAATAATTATTCTTTTGTCTTCATGCATACTTTTACTAATTTATTATGCATGTATATAAGAAGCTATTATGGTATTGGTAGAACCATCATGAAAAACAATCTTGAGAGGACAGAGAAAAAACATTGTAAGTTCATTTCTATATGTTTCTTAATATACACGTGATTATATAAATGTTCGGTTGTATTTTATTTTCCTTGTCTCCAACTGTGACGTCTTTATGTAATGATATTAGTTCTACTATATTTCGTTGTGATCTTTCTTCTCATTATTTTCATAAGATTTCTGTTTTATGTCCCTTCATGAGTTTTTTTTCGATTACAAGTAACGAGTCAAATTAACTCATGTTTTTTTAATAAAAAGACCTTACATTTTGTGCAAATATCCGGCAAATTCCCATCCTCTCAATGTTCCATCCTAGTAATTAAACTTGGTAACCTGAATTGATTTCAACTTTCTAAGAGTGAAACGAGAACTTCTTGTGTTGGCAGAACCATGAATATTTGACATTGGCGTCAATAGTTTCCCGATGCCTATATTTCTATCAACACGTCGTTAGAATTTTTTGGTCGGGTTGAATTCCATCACTAAACTTTCTATATAAAAACATATAAAATCACGAAAATTATCAATGAAAGGAGGAACTTATTTTGTTGTAAGAAAATGTAGCCAAAGACTACTAGCTTTCTCAATTTTGAGTAATGTTACTATAGGAAAAATATTGAATGATATCATTCGTCAAAAAAGATTGGGGTCAGTCAAAAATCTCGTGTTGTACGTTTTATATAAACCGTAAAAAAGACAAATCCTTTATAGAGAAAAAAGCCTTAGACTAACTTTATAGACGGATCAAACTCAAGTTTTTCTTTAAAAGCCTAGAACTTTATTAAAAATTATAACGAGTTCCAGCAAACACTGTGCAACCCTCATTCTTCCCACCATTGTAATTGAACAAAGTAACCTCAAACCTATCGAACTTCCAAAGAGCGGAACGTAGTTTACAAATATAACAACTTGGAGTACATATGGATATATAACTTTTGAAATCAACACACTAGTGCAAGTCTATTGTTATTACAAACCTTTTCTAATAAACATTTTAATTTTCACATAACCATAGGCATCTAGCAAGCTATGGCTATGATTGGGATTGTACCAGAAGTGTTCAAAGAAGAAAACTATGAGTTTTGGAAAGTGTGTTTAAAAAGTTATCTAGTTGGTCAAGGCTTATGGGATGTGGTCTCAAGAGAACCTACATCAAAGGAGAAGAAATTTCACAAGAATGGCAAAGAAAGAATGCTCAGGCTTCGCATGCTATTCAACTTGCGTGTGGATCACAAGCTTACTCTAAGTACAAGAAGCGTACACATGTCTCTGCTAAATTCGCGTGGGAACATTTGGCCGAAATGCACCCCAGCCCATCACAACATTATGAGGTTGCACATGAACAAGATCTATCTGGTGAAGTACTTTGTAGTTTTTTGTAAAGTATTTTGTATTGAAAGAATTAAGTTTCTATTATTCTAAGTGTGAGTTGGATTATTCACAGGCGTTAATGAGGATCGCAATAATAACGCTTGATTTCTTCATTGCTCTGTTTCTTTCTCTCGATTTCACTTATCTGTTTTTTTCTCTTGTTATTCTTTGCGATGGCAATTGCTTGACTGCTTGTGATTGATCCTTTCTAACCTACGCTATGATACCATGTTGAGGCCCCTCGATCGAGGATCAATCATGGATGAACATAACATAGAGTATGCACAAATTTATGTAGGGACTCGGTGGAACACACGGTCAAACACAAGAACAATAACCACACAATACAAACTGTAATTCCACACATAATTCAACATACAACTAGGGTATTTATACCCTTACAATGGCGGTTACAAACTAATAAACTAACACAATTTGCCCCTTAATTCCCGTTAGTTTACATGAGTTGACTTTTCTTATTTGACTTCTAATTAGACTAAGTTATTTAGATATCTTGATTATTTTAATTCCAACATTCACTCCCCTAATCAAGATAATCTTAATCTTCTCTTCTCTATACTTTGTTCATCCGATTCTGCAGCCTTTCTTTGTTTCTTCTTCGATTGACTTTCAATTTCAATTTTGACTTTGACTCTCCGGATCCTTTGATCAAGATTAAGCGGTGTTAACGTTGTCTATGTCGAAATGAATCTGATTCGATTTGATATGAAGGATGCCTCTTGATAATTACTAATCGGTATCCGAATTGAACAATCGGTTCAATTTTGTTTCGGTCTTATGCACAACAATTAACGATTCCACTTTCGTATTTCTTTTGATTGCGTTTACTCTTTGTTTTTGTGATTTTCCTTTGAATGATGAAGATCATTCCATACTTTCATTCTATTTCAATAACCCAATTTGAAGACTTAATTCACAGTCAATCTTCACTCTCTGTTTTGCGATGATCTGTCAAAACGATGTTTCCCTGCATCATTTGTGTCCTTCTCGTTTCTGTCTTTCCTTTGCCTTCTGCCGGAAACGAGGATCGAACTAATAACACTTAATTTCTTCATTGCTCTGTTTCTTTCTCTCGATTTCACTTATCTGTTTTTTTTCTCTTGTTATTCTTTACGATGGCAATTGCTTGACTGCTTGTGATAGATCCTTTCTAACCTCCGCTATGATACCATGTTGAGGCCCCTCGATCAAGGATCAATCATGGATGAACATAACATAGAGTATGCCCAAATTTGTGCAGGGACTCGGTGGAACACGGGGTCAGACACAAGAACAATAACCACACAATACAAACTGTAATTTCACACATAATTCAACATACAACTAGGGTATTTATACCCTTACAATGGCGGTTACAAACTATTAAACTAACACAATTTGCCCCTTAATTCCCGTTAGTTTACATGAGTTGACTTTTCTTATGTGACTTCTAATTAGACTAAGTTATTTAGATTTCTTGATTATTTTAATTCCAACACATATTTCCATTTTGGAAACAATGGATCTATAACTGTGAGTAATTTTAAATACCTCTCAACTCTAGCATTCGCTCAACAAGAACCGATCACATACTTAGAATCTTAGTAGCATCTTTAAAATCATCATACTGTCATTTAAAATATTAATAAGCACCAAAGTATAATCTCTTAGTTTTTTTTGGCATGTTAGTTGTTGGAAATCAGATTGCAGTTTAGTTACAAATTGGTATGAGTGGAAGATATTAGGAACAAGATTAAACTGATTTTTTTTTTGTAAAAAAACTTTGAATACTTACATCCACTCAGACATCATTTACATTGATCGGCCTTGGAAATTAATCAAGCAACATTCACGAAAACATGATTATATATGGATCTCAAGATCACAACACTTTTTATTAACAACGTAATACCACAAAATTGTAAAGTCGCTTAATCTATAATTATATTAAATCTATACTATTTTTAAACCAACTCAAGCACTATTAAACTAAATTAAACAGTAAGTAAACTAATAATAATATTATCCCATTTATTTAATCTAAAATTGAATATGAACTCAACATACAATAGTAGAAAATTCTTTTTTTAGCTGTCGCACGTAAAACGTATGTTTACATATAGAGTAAATTACTATTTTGGTTCCTATGGTTTTGTGCTTATAACCATTTTCATCCAATAGTTTAAAAACGACCGGTTTAACCACTGTACTTTAAGATTTGTTACAATTAAGTCTGGGTCCCTAACCCCCATCCATTTATTCCGTTAAGTATATGTAAAAAAACAAAAATACCCTTGAAGCTTATATACATATATATACACACACCCCACACACACCACCTACCAAACCTCCCACCCCCGTCCCCGCCTCCCACCGCCTGTCTATGCCTCCCACCACCGGTCTCCGCCTCCCATCATCGGTCTCTCTCTCCCTCTCTCTATTCACGTAACATCAGAGACTATCAAACGAAGATGCATCTTAGTTTGTAGATGGATTTGAGAAGCATCACACATATCACCACTTGAATGTGAAGAGGTTTAGGATTTGAATCCGGGCGTCGATCACCACTTGAATGTGAAGAGGTTTAGGGTTTGAATCAGGTTGTCGATTTTGGGTGTGCGAATGTACAAAAGTTTAGGGTTTCAATTTGCAAGATGAATATTTGAATTTGGGATTCAAAATTGGTTACTTTCTTGTTAGGATTTCTAAGTTTTTGGTGGTTTTGATGTTTGTGGTGGTGGTGTGATGTTGGTTTGTGCTGGTACCATGGTCTGATTTAGGCTTGATTTTAGGAGTGGAGTTGTGATGGAGGTGGTGGTGGTGTGGTGGCAGGGGTGTTATGGTGGTAGTAGGGGTGGCATTGTGGTGATGATGGTAGTGGTGTTATGGTGGTGGCGGGGGTGGTGTTGTGGTGGTCATGGTGTTATAGTGGTTGTGGGGGTAGTGTTGCGGTGGTAGTGGTGTTATGGTGGTGGGGGTGTTGTTGTGATGGTGGTGGTGGTGGTGTTGTGACAGTGGTGGTGTTGGGTTGGCGGTGGTAGCGGTGGTGGTCGTGGTGGTGTTGGCCATTGGTTTTTGGAGAGTACAAACATATATATATATATGTGTGTGTGTGTTGGTCTGAAAATGTTGGGGTGGCGGTGTGGTGTGGTGGATATTTGTATAGAAGTAACAATTTCAATCCAAGGGTATTATAGTCTTTTTTAAATATTTAACGGTGAATTGGATGGAACTAACGGTTTGGACTTGATTGTGACAAATCTTAAACCATAGTGGTTCAACCGGACATTTTTAAACTATTGGATGAAAATAGTTATAACCACCAAACCACATGGACCAAAATAGTAATTTACTCTTACATATATCAACACTATGCCAGTGGGCGTTGCCCATGCTCTGTTGTGGGGTATCGGGACTATAACTTAAAAAATAAGTGATAATATGATCAAAAACATTCAAAACATTCCATCTAATTCATTCCATCCACACCTATGATATTTCTCATTCCATTCATTATTCCATCCTTTGTCACCAATACCACCCACGCACCCACCTAAACAACCACCACCACCCACCACCAACACCGACCACCACCACCGACCGCCACCATCATCACCGGCCACCAAGATCGTTGGTCAACGGCCACCACCACTGGCCACCGTCACCCTCCACTACGTCCACCACTACTAACCACCACCATCACCACCGGCCACCAAGATCGGTCATCACCGTCAACCACCACTACCGAAGACCACCGGCCACCACCACCACCAATCACCACCGGCAACCACTATCACTACCGGACACCACACCCACCATTACCAACAACCACTACTACCACCTCCACCCCTAGTAACATACTGGTAACCAACGACCACCAACCCAATTACCACTGGCCACTACCATACCACAACCACCACCGCCCTTGCCTACCAACCACCACCATCACCACCACCCTTGCCCACTAACCACCACCACCACCATGCCCACAACCATCAGCCACCACCAACAACACCACAACCACCCCCGACACCATAGTCTCCTCACTAACAACCACTACAACCATCACCGACATCACACCCCACCACTATCACCGACACCACACCCACCACCATCATTGACACCACAAGCTATGCAACCACCAACAAACACCACAACCACAGCTACTGCCACCACCACCAACGTTCACTACCACCAACAACGATTGTCGCCACCGCCACCATCACCTAAAACCACCACCGGCCACTATCACCACTGGCCGTCATTAGCATAACCACATTTGTATATTTTTGTCATATTTTCCTACCTAACAAACAATATAAATTTTCAAACTTGAATTTAGGGTTCATGAATTCTCCATTGTTTTCAACAAATTTAACATATTTAGTAATGGTTTGATCATATGAAAAGTTAACGATCATAGTTTTTATATAGTAAACAAGACCAGGCATTATTTGATTTAGCAATGTAGATAGCTTGTGGTCTTTAATTTCAAGCCCCACTCTTGTGTTAATCGATTGGTTGTTCAATGGGTCATGAATATTGCTCTCATGTACTATGAATCAAAGATTAGGAACAAGATAAATTTAAGTGATTTTGATTTGAAAATTGAAATACATGCTTCAGCTCAAACATCTTTTACATTGATCAGCCACATATGAAGATTAACCGATCTATAACAAAAGTATACCCTGACCTTCTTTTGCATATTGTGTATATTAACTTCAATGATGCTTGTGTACATTCTAAAAAGGTGTACGTATACATTCTCCATAGGATGTTAACACCAAAAAAACCAGGACAACAAATGACTTACAACATAAAATCGAGATCCATGGTGAAGAGGAAGTAACAAACAAGCCTAGCTTACTACACCAGCCAGGTTGGATCTTGCTACAGTGTTTAGGTACGCATGCTATAGTTATGGCGGCACAAGCGCACTTTTTTGCAAAAACTATATGAATTTTAGCGATTATGTGAAGCAATGTTAGTTTATTCTCTATTTACGGTACCCGATATCAAGAATTTGCATGATAGAAAGTTAGTAACTGATGAAGCAAGTAACCTTCTTAGATGTATCTTTAAAGAAATTAGAGTCGTGAGTCACTCAAAGCTTGACAGAATGGAAATCGACAAAGCATTGCATAATGCTATCAACATGGGATTGTTGAGTTTGTTGAGGAACTACTAAAATACAATCTAGAGTTCATCAGGAGGAAAGATAAAAGAGGAAGAACAATATTTTCACATACAATCCTTTTTCGGAAAGAAAAAATATTCGGCCTTTTTTTATGGATTAGGAACAAAGAAAAGCATTGTGGCAAGTCGACATGATATATTTCGAATAACTTTTTGCAATTTGCAGCGAAGCTCTCGCCACGGGCTCAAATGCAGAGGGAATTGCAATGATATAAGGTATTATGTACTATTAATTAACTATATAAAATAACACAACAATGATAATTACAAATGAAATGGTATAATATATTATGCAAAGGTAATCAAATCGATCATAAGATAATTAAATCCTTAACTAATTTATTATGTATATGATATATTTCTCTCCAATTCCTTATGTTATAATTCTGAGATGTTATAGGTGAAAGTGCTCAAATTTCTTTATTCACTGAACCAAACATTTTAGGAGATGGAATGCTTAGTACAACCCAAATACAAAGATCAAGTGAATGAAACCCATAGAAAGGCTAGCACTTTATTCACTAAAGAACACAAAGATCTAGTATGTAAAAGAAGGCGAAAAATAGATGAAGAGGATCAAGTATGATAGTAGGAACTCTTATTGCTACATCATGTTCACAAGTGCATTCACAATACCCGGTGGAAATGATGATACATGCGGCCTACCCATAATGTTAAAGACTGACCAAAGCACGTTCATGATATCTATTATATCAATTTGGCTTTCACTCTTCACATCATCAACTTCTGTGTTGATGTTCTTAGCAATTCTCACTACACAATACACAGAGGATGATTTCCTTGTTTCCTAGCCCACCAAATTGATTTTTGGATTGCATGTCTTTTCTTCTCTATAGTTACCATGATGATCACTTTTGCTGCCACAATGCATCTCATGATCGATAAGACGTTATCCTGGATGTCCATACCACTTGTTGTTCTATCTACTTTCCACTTGTTCTTTTCCCTGCACTTCAATTTTCTATTTTAATTGAAATGATTATTCGTACATATGGATCTACAATATTTGAAAAACATAAGAAAAAGCCTTTGCTAGCAAGAAAACTTTGCAATACCTCCATTAGAACTTTGCAATACCTCCATTAGGAAATATGACAATGGCTCTCAGGATGGTAATCGAGTTTTATCATTTTAAAAGATATAAAATGAAGAATAAAAATGAAGAGAAAGAAGAATGCAATAAAACCCAAGCTGAGGGGTTAAAAGTGTAAAAAGTGCAAAATAATATATTATATTTTGTACAAAAGGTGTTATGGCCACCCATAACACCCTGCACATCATTTTGTCTTCGGTTTTAGAGAGAGAAAGAGCAGAAGCTTCAGATTCTTTAAGAAGGAAGAAGAAGAGGTCGAATTCAAGGTAAAACTTTAATGTTTCTAAGTGTTCTTGGCTAATTTTAACCTCAGATTTATGCTTATGTGTGTTTGTTGGTGTTTGGGTGTGTGTTTTGATGGGTTTTAGGAGTTTGAACACATAGTGCATTCGGGTTGAAGAAGTCTATCCAAAGAGGTTGCAAAAGGTGAGTTCTAGAACCTCACTTTTACCTGTTTTAATAATTTTTGAGGCTGGAAATGCATGTTTACACGTTTTCAAGTTGTTGGGCATGTATACCCGTATGTATGTGTGTGTGAAATATGGGTGGATGTATGTTTGGGATGATTTATGATTTTGTTTATGTTAGTATGCATGTTTTGTTGCTTAGATTGTTAGTTCTAAGCTTAGAACATGTTACAATGATTAGTGGGGGTTGAATTCTAATGTTAGTTGTAAGTTAGTTACTCATACGCCTGAATAGTGGCCCATGTGCCCAAATATCAACTACCTAAGTGTTCCCAAGACACCCAAGTTCCCATGCGCCTAAGTCAGCCTCATGCACCTGTATAGTACTCATACGCCTAGAATTTTCCTGAAATGCCTAAGTGTTGGACATGCGCCCAAGTAGTGCTCATGTGCCCAACTTTCCCATGCACCTAATGGTTCATTCGCCCATATAGTGCTCATGCGCCTAGAAATTTCCCATGCGCCTAAGTAGCCATACGCCTGCATAGTGCCCATGCGCCTAAGAATAAAAGTATTTTCTAAAATTTTGGGAAGTAAGAAAGTTTTACGTGTTTGCTTGGGATGTTCCCCGGGGTGATGTTTGATGATGTTTGATGATGTTTGATGATGTTTAGTGATGTTTGATGATGTGTGATGATGTTATGCTTATGTATGACATATATCCTTATGTTCCATATTACGTGTTATGTATCCTTATGGAGGTAGATCTTCTATGGCTTCCCGAGGTGGAGGTCATGGTGGACGTGGTGCTGGATCACGTGTCACGAGAGGCAAGGTTAAGGTTGGCGAGATGGCTCCTGAAGAGCCCAAGACCCCTCATGTCAGGATCGTGTACTGGACGAATACTAACAGATTTACGAGTATACCAAATCAAATAGTGCGGAATCCTATTTGATTGGTGATCCAATCAGTGAGAACGCACGTAGAATCAATTAACGATTGAAAACTAAACGTCAAGAACGATTAGAAATCGATCTGCTGTGATCTATGAAGTTGGAGCAGGTTACTAGAGGTCTCTGGACGGCTACGGTACGTCTGGGTATCGAAATATTCAAAGTGTCTCGTTTTTCCACGATTTAAGTGGTATTTTTAGGTTAGGGTTTCTCAATTGTGCGACTGGACCATTTGCATGGTTCAGGCGTGCGATTGAGTCATGCGGTTGATCCATTCGCACGACTGAGTGTTAAGTCGTGCGACTGAGTCAATCTCATGTTACAATCATGCGACTGATCCATTCTCCTAGTTCATTCATACGACTGGTTCATTAACATGAAGTTGTTCATGCGTATGGTCCATTAGCATGGGCCAATCACATGAGAACTTCACATGATTAAGTTTGAATATGTTTCATAATCATTAATTGATTTAGATATTATTCAAACAACCACAACCTATATAGTCAAGTCAATAAGCGTTAATATATACCAACCAATGAAATATTCAACATTATATAAGCACAACCACATATTGTATTTCATTAGGTACCCATACAATTACATATGTGTAAGACAATACAACATATTACATTAAGTTCAGAAACTAGGGACACGTGTATCTACAAACTACCCCTTGGACCTAGTTTCGTCTAATGTCTTACATCCTTCATGAGTTCCTCAAATTTCTTGTCCTTCTCTTCTCTAGTGACTCTGGCATGTATCTTAAAAACAAAACAGAGTCGTATAATGTTTTGACATTATAGAGCTTGTAAAATATCTTGAGAGTCATAGAATAATGGCCACTTGTATAATATATAAACATCATCTACAGACAAGTTTGTAAGCCACATTGGGTCAAACACCCTGATGGTTTCCATTACACCATTCTTATTCAAAACTATGACTGCCTCTCTGTCCTCCAATCATAGTACCACCATTTGAAGTGTCGAGTAAAGTCCTGTGGCATTTCCCGTAGAGGGATCTTAGACATCGTGCGTGGAGGACTCCACTTCAGCACTATTTTTGGTTTTCTAGTTATGGCATCAACCTCAGACCGTCTGATATACCTCGTTGGTTGTTGAGGTTTGAAGTTGACCCATCTGGTGTGGTACTCTCTTTTTAGAGCTGCTTCAAACCAGCCAAACATTTTGCGTGGGTCACCGTATAGTAATTTTAACTTTGCTAACTGGTTTAGCTCAAATCCAGGAAGAGTCTTCAGGTCATGTGGGAACCTGAAGTACTCAATCCTTTTCTCACGTTTAACTGCATAAACGTTGAGATCTTCAAAATATGCCCATGTTATGATTTTTCTTGACACCTTGTGATGTTTCTTCACTTTGTACAGCTTGGTGTAGACAGTTGACATTGAAGCACTACGTTGGGCTCTTATTTCTTCAAAGCATGCAGCCCACTCAGCCTTTCTGATATTGACTTCAGCTTTTGAGGCTTGGGCTGTATCTTTTTCTTGTCAGACTCTTCTTCCATTCTATCCAGAGTCTCAAAAGTTTCACTGACAAGGTTGTCTCCTAGATTGGGAACGACATTACCCTCAATGTCAATGTACTCCGGATAGTGTTGGTCCGTGACATTTTCAATCTCGATCTCGTCAACATCGTTGAGCTCATCGTCACTTTCCACATGGATTGTTGGAGCGTCTTTCACGATCTCATCTGGATTGAGTCGGAATATTTCAGCAAGTTGCTCATCTGTGAGATCATGAGTTATCTATCCTTTTTCAAGAGTGTAATTCACTGATCTCTTGACTATACCCTGCAGATCAAGAATCATCGTTAGTTGAGTCTTGATCTATTGGAGGGGAGCAACATCATATTCATCTCTTTGATAGTTTGGATCTGCTTGATTTAAAACATGTAAAACATCAACCATTAGTCAACAATCAAAGCAGTAAAGATCAACAATAAATATAAACATTCATTACATTAATTTGATACAAGATTCAATACATATGATTTAAATAACATAAACAACTAAGTATTACTCTTGTCTTGTATCATGTGCTTCTCTATTGATGGGGCTAATATGGAGGCACCTTGGTCTTGATCCTTTTTGCTCCTCCTTTCACTTGCAGATGTGGCACCCGCAGTAGAAGTATCATCATCTCCTTCATCATCATCATCAACATCATCACCAGCATCAATATCCTCCCCTTGATCATCACCATCTTCATCATCATCATCACTATCATAATCATCACCATCATCTCCATCTCCTTCTCCGATCTTTAAGGGCTCATCCTTTAATTTTTTGAGCCTCAGCATGATGGTCTTGTTGGTCGCCTCCAACTCCTCTATCCGTTTTGCTGATTGGACATGTTGCTCCTGGAGTTGGGACATCTTTGAGCTCTGAGCAGCCATCTGCTATGCCTGCTGCTCTATCAGCTGTGCCTGCTGAGATATCTATAGAGATTATGCAGCAATAAGTTCTACTAGCTGATGAATCTGGGCAGTCTTCTCGTCATCGGTGGCCAACAGCTTCAGCACCATACGGTTAAGTGTCGAGAGCTATTCCTCTACCCCACTAGGAGGTAAAGAGGATCCAGATGGGAAGGATGGGTAAGATGATGGTCTTGCATGATGGCTAGTGGTGGTGGTGGTTGCAGTAAAGAAGATTAGGGGTGGTATAGATGAAGGTGGTGGTGGATGAGCTGTAGTGGAGGTTGATTGTAAGTGGTTAGGTGGTGGATGGGTGTGGTAGTGGTGTGTGAGGTGGTAGATATGTGGTGGGTGGAGTGGTGGTAGTGGTAGTAGGTGGAGTGGTGGTAGTAGGTGGAGTGGTGGAAGTGGAGGTAGTAGTGGTGGTGGTGATGAATGTCATCCTCCTCTTCTTCTTCTTCAACCCGTGGGGCTAAGCCATCGTTTTCTTCCTCGAGCCCCTCAAGGTGGATACTCCCCTAAGAATGCTGTTGGACTGATCGGAAGCATAAGTAGGTTCAGTATCAGTCTCCCTAGTCTCGCTAGGGCGTCCTCCAACCTCCAGCATACCACGGTCGGTGGCAACCACCCTGCTCCCCACAGTCCGAGTCAAGGGCTCCCCATCTGTCTCTTCATCCTCATCAAGAGAAAGTCTTGATGGAACCCTGCAGCCTCTGTTCCACCTTGGGTGGATGGTGGAGATGCTATATCAGCAATGGGGGCCCTTAGTTGAGTGGGCCTTGCATCTCTATCATCACCACTGTCGTCGTCGTCAGAGTCATCTTCAGGGAGCTCCAGTTGCTTCACATCCGAGTCACTATCTGCGTGGCGCCATTTACGCCTCCCTGACGCCACGTAGTCCACCTTGGCCAGATGGCCGATGAGTCTCTTTACCAGGGGTCTGACCTGCTTTCCCCCCGGTAAACCTTCATACGACGCAGTGTCGTATCATCCATGATCTCCAACGACATGACGTCGTGGCTCTCCTTGAGCAGTGTGGGCAGCTTCTCATCAAAGATCATCTGTAAAAATCTAGGGTACATGCAGAAACCATCTTTGCCCTTCGCCTCCAAGTTCTCTATCAAGTAAGAGAAAATCATGCTTGAGAAGCTGAAAGAGTGGTTCAGTACCAGTGCCACATAGGCATTTTGGATCTGGTCTGAAAGATCATCAAACCCACCCCTTCGCGACGCCAAGCACTTGAGGATGACATGTGCCAAGTACTTGTACTAGGGACACAGGTTGCTCTTGTTCAGCACACATGCATTAATATCCCCAGCGTACTTCATCCTCAAGAAGCACCCTCTCACCGTCAGCGGGTGAAGCCTGGTGGGGTGTTCTGCATCATCACCCAACCCAAGTACTCTCCTGATATCCTCGGCAGTGACCTCAATATCCATCCCAAAAATAGAGCTCCTAATGCGGTACGGCTCATGAGAGCGGTCAACAGATGCTCCCTCCCAGAAGTCCTGCTGAATAGACCTGTAGGGAGTGCATGGTGTAGATATCGCCTTATGGATCCTGGATCACTTGAGGAAAGCGATGATCCCTGTAAACTCGGCACCATTCCGAGTTGTAGAATCTAAATGAGCACAGATGTTGTGCTTGGGGTTGATGGACCACCTGTCAGCCATTAATCTGTAACACAAGACACGTAGACATTAGATAACCACACAACACAAATCATTTCTAATTAACTTGGTTGAATTCCTTCTGGTTTATTCATGTGATTGAACCATGCGACTGTGTTCAGTCGGTTGACTTGGCATACGACTGGATTCAATCGGGTGACTGAGCAGGCGTATGAGTTCAATCGGTTGACTGAGCCTGCGATTGGTTCAGTCGGCTGACTAAGCTCATTCGTATGATCCATTCGATCGATTGAGCCATTTGACCAGCTTAATCGTGCGATTGGAGTTCATCCTGGTGTCCAGTCGCATGACCCACTATTCGGTCGACTGTGATTCGATTTTTAACCAATTCTTGAAATTAGATGTCGTGTAATGGTTCTTTAGACTCACATTCCTTATACTAATAACCTAATAACCTTTATTTCAACATTTTACTTGGTTTAGTTAGGTTATTAGTCCATTTAGGTGTCGGGTCTTGTTAGGGCCAATTTCTTGATTTTTCAGTCTAATCGAAGGAATTTTTGGCATGTTCACACCGCATATTACCTATATAAACAATAACGAAGGTCAGACTATGAGAATAAGCAAGCAATGTGGGTCAGAGGAAATTTTGGCAGATTAACGGTAGGCTGCGCGATTTTAGGGCGATTGAGGGTGATGAGTTGAATGCGATCGACTGTGGCCCTATTTATACTGAATCTGATTTCAATCAGTCGACTAGACCCATTCGCTCGGTTCATTTGGGCGATTGGACCTCAGTCGTGCGATTGGCTCAGTCTATCACATTCAATCAGCCGACTGGATTTTAGTCGGGCGACTAACTCATTCTCACAGTTCCATTCAGTCCAATGGCTCATTCTGATAAGCCATTCGGGTGAATGGTTCATACTCATGTGCCATTCAGCTGTCTAGTGCATGAGTATGGTCCATTCATACGGTTGTCCCATACTCATGGTCCAGTCGTGCGACTGGATCATACTCATGATTTTGACTTGATGACCATTTCTCACGTAAACCCTTTTTAACTTTTGATTAAACTTTATGAGCATTTGATCATCTCAGACATGATCATTTTAACTTGAAAAATTTATGACCACCTCCGACATGATCCTTTTAAACAATTTGTCACCTCAGACGTGACTGATTTTACCTTTGAAAACACATGTGATCACCTTAGACGTGACCCTTTTAAATGATTAAATCCCCTATTGAATTCCATGGCGTAGTCCGATATCAAACAAACTAAATTTGACTAAATTTAAACAAAGTAAAAGACTTAAGCTGAAATACAAAACTAAACTTGTTTTTGACTTTTTGTGTGAGGTGTAAACCCTAAGATAGAAATCTAATGCATTCGGTTCTGGAATAGGTAGCTTCAATTTATTTTGACCATAACTGGACCAATTCAATTTGGAATCATATAGGCAAGTCAAATCATTTGCGAGATGTTATCAACACCTTTTGATGCTCAATTCTTGTTTTTCATCTAGAGTTGTTAGCAAGTTTAGGATATCATACTAGTACTATTAGATCCCCACATTGATTTGGACTTTCAAGAATTGTAGCCACGATGATTGTCAGTATACTGGTCCTCTTAAATCCATACACAGACTTTTGACACAGATTGGTGATAGTTTAGGGTTTGATTATTTCAACAAGAATTTGTTGATCCCACACTTATATGGTAATCAACCTTCCTCAGGAGATTTTTGAGCGGTCTCAGGGTAGTTTTCCAGAAGAAACTATACTTAGAACTTTCAGAGAGAAGCCAAGCCTCAGGTCAGTGCCATCGCACAACAGAGAGGCGACAAACAACAATGAAGTCTAGAATAATAGGTTATGCTTATCCTCAGGTCAGTGCCACCGCACAGCAGAGAGGCACATAACCTATCTTCTTATTTAAGCAAATTTAATCTTTTTGCACAGTTCTCACCAACAACATAAGTTATTAGTTTGATTTCTTTTGCTCATATTTTGGTCTTACGCACACATTTGTGGCGTTTATTCTGCTCGTCACCCCTTATAGGAATTTGTTAATTGTGTTAACCAGGGATAAGATGTTAACCCACAGCTTGTTGAACAATTTAGTTTGTTCTTGAGATCACCAAAAAGGTCTAATCATCTATTGTGTTGAATCTACCAGCATATCATCTGTGGTCTAACAACCTCTAGGTCTACTTTCTTGTGTTACCTTAGTAGTAGCTAGTTTTACTATCATTTTTCCTTTTATATTGCTCAGACTTCACAGACTTATACTTTGAACTTCGCATCTTATTTTATTTAAACTTTTAAAGTCCCAAATGGTTTGTACCTGTGTACTATCATTTTCCAAAGTCATTGAATCGATATCACATAGACGATCTAGTTTCTATCAGCTAGCCTCTCCTTCTTCCTCGTTTTTTTAATGTTACTAACTGACCTATTCTCCCCCTAAAATTCTAAAACCGTAACCAATTTATGCTTTTTAGGATTTTAATAGGCGACCAAATAACATCAATTTAATTAAACTACTTAAGTTAAACAAATAAATAAAGAAAAGAAAAATTAAAAGAAAATTTGGACAATACGCATCAGACTACACATGGTCATCATTGGGAATTACATCACATTTCTTTTTAACGCCGTTGACCTCTAACAAATATAGAAAATGTAGTTTATCAAAAGCCTTTGTATAGAGCCCAGCACGTTGAAAATCAGTATATATTTTAATCACATCGATTAGTTTCTTTTCAAAGCAATCACGTATAAAGTGATATTTGATGCCGATGTTTTTGGTCTTAGGATATTGGACCGATTTTTAGTTACTGCAATTGCAGCAGAGTTATCAACAAAATAGGAGTAGAAGAGAAATTCAAACCGTAGTCCCGCATTTGCTGTTGAATCCATATGATTTGTGAACAGCAACTTGCAGTAGCAACGTATTCGGCTTCACAGGTTTACAAGGCAACCGAGGTCTGCTTCTTACACTGCTAGGTCACTAATCTCCTCCCAAAGAATTGACATCCGCTGATGTAGACTTGTAGTTCATCTTGTAGCCACCATAATCTGAGTCACTATACGCGGTAAGCTCAAGTCATCGTCATAAGGATACCACAACCCAAGTGTTGGAGTACCCTTCAGATAATGAAAGATCCTTTTGACCCCTATCAGATGGTTAACTTTTGGCTTTGCCTGATATCTTGAACATAAACATGTCGCGTACATAATATCAGGTCTTGAGGCAGTGAGGTACATGAGAGATCCAATCATTCCTCGGTACATGGTGGCATCGACCATCTCACCGTTCTCGTCGGGTGCTACATCAGTCTGATGTAGGAAAATCCCTTTTGGTGTCTAATCAACCTGTAACCCGAGAAAGAATTTCATCTCTCCCATGGCACTCATTTCAAACTCAGCCTTCATTACTGCTTCAAACTCTTTACATAGATCTTCGTTCTTTGAACCAAAGATTATGTCATCTACATAGATTTGAACAAGCAGTAAATCTCCATCTTTTTCTTTTATAAACAGTGTACAATCAATGACACCTTTGCGAAAACTGTGTTTCACAAGGTGAGTCGAGAGTTTCTCATATCAGGCTCTAGGAGCTTGATGAAGCCCATATAGAGCCTTGTCGAGTTTGTAAACTTTGTCCCGATGATATGGATCCTCAAATCCCTCGGGTTGACTGACGTACACTGTCTCTCTGATTTCACCATGAAGGAATGCACTCTTCACATCAAGTTGATAAACTTTAATCTTCATATACGATGCGTAGGCAAGGAAGATACGGATTGCTTCCATTCTTGCCACGGGTGCAAACACTTCATTGTAGTCTATGCCCTCGATTTTTCGAAATCCTTGAACAACAAGCCGAGCCTTGTTTCTGATTATCACGCATTAATCATCTTTCTTGCATTTCAAGACCCATTTTGTGCCAATGACCTTAGCACCTTTAGGTCTATCCACCAGAGTCCATACACCTAATTTCTTGAACTGAAGAAGTTCTTCTTGCATGGCACTCACCCATGCCTCATCAGTCAGGGCTTCACTAACAAACTTTGGCTTGAACTGAGACACAAAGCAACGATATGCACCATCATGAAGGTAACTCTTTTCCATCACCAAGGCATAATCAGCTGAATTCTAGTCTGAACCCCAGATCTCACATCAATAATGACATTATGCAAAGGATGATAGACATTTAGGCGTGATCAAGGAGTGGTTGGAACAACTATCTTAGAATCAAGATTATGAACATTTGGTTCAGTATCTGAGGCAATAGGAGTTTGAGGTTCTGAAGACTCAGAGGCATCAATGTTAGATGCTTGTGGACTTGCAGTAGGGGAACCTATTGCTCCTAGTTGTTTTGATCAGTCTCCACAGCTTCTTCATCAGAGGAAGAGTCACTATCTTCAAGCGCTCCCCCTGAGTTAGTAGATGAATCACCTTGTATGTCGGATGATGTAGATTCCTGAGATGGTGTGTTTAGAACATCATACATCGTCTTTGTTTCTAATTCATCATCAACAGTGGGGAGTGGTATGTTGAAGGACTTGAAGAATCCATCATAGTCGAAAAAGAAGGTGGGTCCTTTTCCAGCAGGTGGTGTGGTGTATCTCTGAACATCAACATTACACCATACTTCTACCTGACCCGTTGAGTTGTTGTAGACCCTGTTGTTCGATATGTTGTATCCTAGAAAGATACCTTCATCATCCTTCTCACTGAATTTTCCCTCTTGAGTCTTCTTTAGTAGGGTGCACGGAGCCCCAAATGGCTTGAGATACTCTAGATTGAGTTTACGTCATTGTAGTAACTCGTAACAAGTCTTTCCATGGCTTTTAACAACCAGAACCAGATTTAGCATATAACACGCATTTGCAACTGCTTCATTCCAGAATTGGATAGGCAGTTTTGAGTCTGCTAGCATCGTACGTGCTGTCTCTATCAAGCTGCGATTCTTCCTTTCAGCAACGCCATTCCTCTGAGGAGTGTAGGCAGAGGTGAACTGATGCACAATTCCCTTTTCCTTGTAATAAGCCTCCATCCATTGATTCTTGAACTCGGTTCTGTTGTCTGAGTGCACTTGACATACCTTCAACTTATATAGAGACTCCAGAGTAGTTACTAATTCCTTGAATGACTCAAATGTTTTTGATTTGGATTTCAAAAACATCACCCAAGTGAATCTTAAGTAGTCATCAGTAACTACATAGTAGTACAAGTCGCCTGTGATGCTTCTTGTACTAACTGGACCAAACAGATCCATGTGAAGAAGTTCAAGAGGAAGTTTGATAGAATGAAATTTCTTTTCCTTATGAGACTTCTTCGTCTGTTTGCCCTTCTTGCATGCAACACAGAAATCCGAAGTTGGAAGTTTTTGACGTTAACTCCTCTCACTAGATCATTCTGGATCAAGTGATTCATCTTCCGTGGATTAATCTGTCCTATTCTCCTATGCCAGGAGATGGGTTCCTTCTCAGTAGCTTTTGACAAGAAGCACTAAACTTCATGATCCGTTGTGGAGGCCTTTGATAGATCCAAGACATACAGGTCCCTATATCTTGAGGCAGACATTAAGACTTAATCCTCCAGGATATAATAATCCTTTTTCAGGACATAGCAATTCTTGTTGTCAAATACTATCTTAAAGTCTTTATCACAAATTTGAGAAATAGAAAGCAAGTTATTTTGAAGTTGTTGGACATAGTTTACCTTGTCAAACTTCACTTTCTGATTACCTACTTCCCATTGAGCTGTGATGTACCCACCTTTGTTTCCAGCAAACGAAACATGACCTCCTTTTATCTGTTTGACGTTTGACAAGAGAGTCTTGTTCCCTGTCATGTGCCTGGATGCTCCATTGTCTATAATCCACGTGTTGGTTTTAGCACTATATCGAACACCCTGCACATTCAATTTGAAAACATTAGTTCAGGTTAAGGACCCAATCCTTCACTGGCTTGGGTTTCCCAGAGGCATCAAACATCATAAACGTAACCCATTGACCGTTCGAGGATGAGGGAAGCTTAGATGTCTCCTTTTTCTTATTATCAGACAATGAGGTTGATTTCTCCTTCCATAAGCCAGATTTGTGTAAGGCCTGTTTGTGATAAACAGACGACTGGCTGATGTGTTGAACTTTAGGTTCACTATCTCTTTTAGGTGGCATCACTGAGTTCCTCTTAAAAGAGCTAGGTTTTTGTTCAGGAAGTTCAACTTTCCTCCTCGGTGTCTGATAGTAAGGACAATGAGACGCAATGTGTCCATACTCTCCACAGCTGTAGCATGATCTGCTTTCGACTTTACGATTTACCTGTTTTTGTGGAGATGTATGTGACACCCGGGTGACCTTACTCTGTTTAGGTTTTGACTCTGCTTGTTTAGATGTTTTGTATGGTTTTACAAAGTTAATTGTTTTAACATTTTTAACATCTTTTCTTTTCTATTTTCTGGACTTTGACATGATGCACGTGATTGGTTAATATTACTTGTCTTTTTAGGTTCTGATTTGATAGTTGTTGAACCAGACTTTATACTAACTTTTTCAAACTCTTTGTCCAGATTAATGCAAGGCATTTTACCTTTTCCTTTTAAAGTGGCCTCCTTTTGTTTAGTACCAGATTCATTTGATGAACATGTGGAATCTGGATCACTTACAAGAGGAGTGGACACCACATGATCCTTGATTGGATTGTTATTAATTGGTTTACTTTTAGTGTTCATCAAAGTCTCATGTGGTGGTGGAACCACTTTATAACCCAAACCCTCCCTATTATTACGCTCTCTTACTAAGTGTTGGACTATGTGTGAAGAACTAGTCCAACTATGTAGTTTTTGTTTTAGGGAATTAACTTCTACTTCTAAAACTAAATTTTGTTTCTTAGTGTCCTCTAGGGAGTTTAGATAGTACCTAATGTCATTAGCTTGGTTAAAGGCTACAACTTCTGTTTCCCTAATTTGTTTGTTCAAAAGGTCTATATTTTCTTTGTAACTATGCTCATTTTGTTTTAAAACTCTGTTAGCTTCAGTGCACAGTTCCAAGTCCTTTACTAAGTTATCATTATGATCTAATAACCTAGAAAATTTTAAATCAATGCTTTCCCTAAATTTATTACAATCAGAACAAGCATGATATTAAAAAGTTGGTCAGTAGTACTTACCTGAGAGGGTTCTGATGAATCAGCCATCAATGCAGAATCTGGTGTTTTTGGAGCTAGTGATTCTGACGTTGTAGTAGTTTTCCCTTCTTCAGGAAGGTAGGTGACCACTGGTGCAGTTTCTTCTGATGTTGACATCGCAAGTTGGACTGCAATATCTCCTTCACTAGTAGAGTCATCATCAATACCCTCCACACTAGCGATATTGGATTCTCCCGGTGAGACAAACCGAAAGCTCCAGTCCTGTCCTTCATCATCATGAGCAGTCAAGGCTTTGGAATCCTTGCTTGATGAAGTAGGACTGCTAGTGGGTTTATCCTAAAGATTGAAGGAGGAGAAAGGATTCCCATTGCCAGTCATCTTTAGCTTCACACACTCCCTTTTGAAGTGCCCTTTCTCACCGCAGTTGAAGCATGTTACCTTGGATTTATCAAAGCCGAAGGTAGTGTCCTTAGTTTCAATCAAATTTTGTCCGGTCTTTTTGACAAACTTCTTAGCTCTCCGGACTGCACTGGCTAAGGCTCACATTATGTCCATCCGCTCCAGCTCTGTCTCATCCGCCTGCTCATAATCCTTATCTGCCAGATGGCAGTTCCCAATCTTACCAGCAATTAGTCCATCATAGGAGTGTGTGAAGTCGGCTTGGATCGATAAATATCCGAGCATGTTCTTGACGGAAGGATAAATAACAGCACAAACCAAAAAGTCAAACAATAATACGAACTATAATTGAATTGTTTCATTGATAAAACCTAACGATTACAAGCTCGTTACAACATAAGAATCAAGACTCCTGGCAAGGGGAAGATCGAGCATGATCTCCCCTCTCATCCGGCAGCCCTAGGCTCCAGGCAGACTTCCTCTCAAAACCCTTAATCTCTCTATACATTGAAACTGGTATATATAGGCCTTGGCCCATATTAAATGCGACCGGGCCCATTCGTGCAATTGGACCATGCGTATGGTTCAATCGTGCGATTGGACCATGCGTATAGTTTAATCGTACAACTGGGCCATACTTATGGTTCAGTCTTACGAATGTCCCAATCGCATCTCTCAGTCACACGGCTGGTCCATTAGCATGGCTCAGTCGTACGACTGAGTCTCATTCGCATATGCTCCTGCGAATGACCCAGTTTCACGTGTTTACAACATATCAGTTGTATTATATTAAGCCTAGACTATTCAACAAGCGATAGACACACTATATATAACTATATATGCTCCAACAAATTCCCCCTTGGACGTTGCTTGCGAATAGTAGATAACACCTCTTACAATCTTCAGTCAATCTTTGCTCTGGTTTCTAATAGAATCAAACGAAAAACCATATTACCCAACGTTGCCGATCCGTTAGTTTACACACATCCCCGGAAATGATTTAGACACAATAGCTTTCATTTACTTTGTAGAACACCATCATCGTAGCAAGATTCCCCATATGACTGATTTTTCCATATAATGATATGAACAGTTTTCCATTGCTTCAATCTTCACATAGGCTAACCTAATTAACATCACCACCTGTAGAAATTCCCCCTCACATTCAGCATATCCCAATATATAGACATTGTGCTCTCTTGGCATCTTCATACGATGTATTGGGAAAAAGGTTGAAGGTTCCAATCCACAGCTGACAATATCAAACAAATCAGCATGCACGTAGATTCATCATCAGAAACCTGCTCACATCATCACTTTCTGATTGCGTCTTCACTTTCTCGATACATGGACTCCCCCTAAGAATGAGAATCCTCATTGTGCGGATAGATATAACTTGATTGGCCCATAAGTAGTCAGATGCTCCTGACTACCCCACAAAATCAACAGCAACTGCTGGCGTCTTCTCTTCTCTCTTTCGTGTTCCAACTACATTCACCTACTCTAGAAGTCCAACGAATAAGGGGGTATACATCAAACTTATTTGAAAAAAGAACCTCGGGGTGAATATGCTTTGCCCATCCTCAAATCTGTGCAAGAAGTAGTTCCAGACTCTTTTTTTTGGTTTGGAACAATTGCGGATGAGTCAATGAGGATGGCTCATTCGTGCGATTGAACATACGACAGGTCCAGTCACACGATTGAACATATGACTGGTCCAGTCATACGAATGGTCCATTCGCATGGTCCAATCGTACAAATGGTCCATTCGCATGGCCTAATCGCATGAACGGGTCTGCACGCAGATTTTCAGATCTGCAGCCGCCAGGGCTGCCCAAAACCCTAATCTTACGAATTTTACATGAAACGAACCAACATAGACATCATAAGATTCGCATGGGTGATTGAAACGTGGTTTTGAGTTTGATTTACCATAGAAACTACACACGTAACCAGCACTGAGCAAAACACGAAGAACATGAAGTGGGTTTAACGTCAAGATCTGAACTTTGATCCAGAAATTAAGAGCTCGGGTTGCTAGAATGATTGTTAGATCATTCTAGCAGTAATTGTGGCTCTGATACCAATTGGAATTAAACTAATTAAAATAAAAAAGACAAGAGAATAAAATAAAATAAAATAAAAATTTTAAAAATAGAAGAAACTAGACACGACGCATCGGACTATACATGGTTATCTTCAGGAATGACCTCACTTTTCTTTTTAACGTCGTTGACCTCTAACAAATATAAAAAACGTGGTTTGTCAAATGCCTTTGTATAGAGGTCAGCGCGTTGAAAATCCGTATTTATTTTTACCACATCGATTAAGTTCTTTTCAAAGCAATCACGTATAAGTGATATTTAATACCGATGTGTTTGGTCTTAGGATGTTGGACTAGGTTCTTAGTGACTGCAATTGCAGTAGAGTTATCAACAAAGATAGGAGTAGAAGAGAAGTTCAAACCGTAATCCCGCATTTGCTATTGAATCCATATGATTTGAGAACAGCAGCTTGCAGCAGCAACGTATTCAGCTTCACAGGTTGACAATGAAACCGAGGTCTGCTTCTTACACTGCCAGGTTACTAATCTTCTTCCAAAGAACTGACATTCGACTGATGTAGACTTGTATTTCATCTTGCAGCCGCCGTAATCCGAGTCGCTATACGCTATAAGCTCAAATTCATCATCATGAGGGTACCACAACCCAAGTGTGGGTGTGCCCTTCAGATAATGAAAATTCCTTTTGACCCCAATTAAATGGTTCACCTTAGGCTTTGCCTGATATCGTGAGCATAAACATGTAGCATACATGATATCGAGTCGTGAGGCAGTGAGATACATGAGATATTCGATCATCCCTGGTACATAGTGGCATCTACCAGATCACCATTCTCATAGAGTGCTACATCATGGTTTGTAGCAAGTGGAGTGCCAACTGTAGAAGCATTCTCCATGTCACACCGACTGAGAATATCCCCTACATACTTGGTCTGATGTAGGGAAGATCCCATTTGGTGTCCGATCCACTTGTAACCTAAGAAAGAACTTCATCTCCCCCATTGCACTCATCTCAAACTCAGCCTTCATTACTGCTTCAAACTCTTTGCATAATTCTTCGTTCTTTGAACCGAAGATTATGTCATCGACATAGATTTGTACCAGCAGTAAACTCCATCCTTGTCTTTGATAAACAATGTACAGTCAATGACTCCCCTGCGAAAACCGTGTTTCACAAGATGAGTCGAGAGTTTCTCATACCAGGCCCTAGGAGCTTGATGAAGCCCATATAGTGCCTTGTCGAGTTTGTAAAGTCTGTCCCAATGATACGGATCCTCAAATCCCTTGGGTTGACTGACATACACTGTCTCTCGAATCTCACCATGAAGGAATGCACTCTTCACATCTAGTTGATAAACTTTGATTTTCATATACGATGCATAGGCAAGGAAGATGCGGATTGCTTCCATCCGTGCCATTGGTTCAAACACTTTATTGTAGTGGATACCCTCAACTTGTCGAAAACCCTGAACAACAAGCCGAGCTTTGTTTCTGATGATCACTCCCTGATCATCTTTCTTGCATTTCAAGACCCATTTGGTACCGATGACTTTTACACCTTTAGGTCTATCTACTAGAGTCCATACACCTAACTTATTAAACTGAAGAAGTTCTTCTTGCATGGCACTCACCCAAGCCTCATCATTAAGTGCTTCACTTACATACTTTGGCTCAAACTGAGACATGAAGCAGCGGTAGGCACCATCGTGAAGGTATCTCTTTTCCATCACAGAGGCATAATCAGCTGAGTACAGCTGATTTCTAGTCTGAACCCCTGATTTCACATCTCCTATAACATTATCTAAAGGATGATAGACGTTTAGACGTGAGCTGGGAGTTGTTGGAACAACTACCTCAGAATCAAGATTGTGAACATTTGGTTCTGAATCTGAGGCAATAGGAGTCTAAGGTTCCGACATCTCAGACGCATCATTATGAGATGCTTGTGGACTTGAGGTAGGCGGAACCTGTGCATCCTAGTTGTTCTGATCATTTTCCACATTTTCTTCATCAGAGGAGGAGTCACTCATATCAAGTGCTCCCCCTGAATTGGTAGATGATGAACTTTGTGAACTGGATGGTGTTGAGTCTTGAGACGGTGTGTTCAAGACATCATAAATCATCTTGTTTGCCAACTCGTCTTCTGAAGCAGAAAAAAGGAATATTGAAGGATTTGAAGAATCCATCATAGTCGAAGAAGTAAGCAGGTCCTTTTCCAGCAGGCGGTGTGATGTATCTTTGAACATCAACGTGACACCACACCTCTACTTGACCCATTGAATTGTTGTAAACTCTCTTGTTCGGTATGTTGTATCCTAGAAAAATCCCTTCATCAACCTTCTTACTAAATTTCCCTCCCTAAGTCTTCTTCAGCAGGGTTCATGGAGCACCAAACGGCTCGAGATACTCTAAGTTAGGTTTACGTCGTTGTAGTAACTCGTAGCACGTTTTTCCATGGCGTTTCACAACCAGAACTCGATTAAACGTGTAACATGAATTTGCCACTGCTTCATTCCAGAATAGAATAGGCAGTTTCGAGTCTGCCAACATAGTACGTGCCATCTCTATCAAGCTGCGATTCTTCCGTTCAGCAACCCCGTTCATCTTAGGAGTATAGACAGAGGTGAATTGATGCACAATTCCTTTTTCCTTGCAATAGGCCTCCATCCACTGATTCTTGAACTCGGTTCCATTGTCTGAGCGCACCTATCATACCTTCAGCTTGTATAGGGATTCCAGTGTAGTTATCAATTCCTTGAAAGATTCAAATGTTTCTGATTTGGATTTCAGAAACATTACCCAGGAGAATCTTGAGTAGTCATCTGTAACTACATAGCAATACAAGTCGCATGCGATGCTTCTTGTACTGACTGGACCAAACAGATCCATGTGAAGGAGCTCAAGAGGAAGTTCTATAGAATGAACTTTCTTTTCCTTATGAGACTTCTTCGTCTGTTTTCCCTTTTTGCACGCAACACAGAAATCCAGGAGTTGGAAGTTTTTGACATTTACTCCCCTCACTAGATCATTCTGGACCAAGTGATTCATCTTCCTCGGATTTATGTGTCCCCTTCTCCTATGCCAGGAGATTGAGTCCTTCTCAGTAGCTTTGGACAAGAAGCACTGAACTTCATGATCCGTTGTGGAGGCCTTTGAGAGATCCAAAACATAAAGATCATTATATCTTGAAGCTGACATTAGGATTTGGTCCTCTGGAATCACGTAATCCTTCTATAGCACGTAGCACTTCTTGTTGTCAAAGACTACCTTGAATCCTTTATCACAAATTTGAGAAACTGAAAGCAAGTTATTTTGTAGTTGTTGGACGTAGTTTACCTTATCAAACTTAACTTTCTCATTTCCCACTTCCCCTTGGGCTGTGATGTACCCGCCTTTGTTTCCAGCAAATGAAACATGCCCTCGTTTGATTTGTCTGACGTTTGATAAGAGAGTTATGTTCCATGTCATGTGCCTGGATGCTCCGCTATCTACAATCCATGTGTTAGTCTCAGCACTATAGCGAACACCCTGCACATTCAATGAAAACATTAGTTCATGTTAGGAACCCAAGCCTTCACTGGCTTGGGTTTCCCTGAGGCATCACACATCATAAACTCAAACCATTGACCATTTGAGGTTGAGGGAAGCAGATTTTTATTTGTTCTCATTTTCAGACGCTGAGGCGGATTTTTCTTTCCATAGACCAGCTTTGTATAAGGCCTGTTTGTGATAGATAGATGACTGGCTGATGGATTGAACTTTTGGTTCGCTAGCCCTTTTTGGATGCGTCACTGAGTTCCTCTTAAAAGATCTAGGTGTAGATACTAAAAGTTCGACTTTCCTCCTCGGTGTCTGATAATAAGGACACTGAGACGCTATGTGACCATACTCTCCATAATTATAGCAGGATCTGCTTTCAACTTTACGGTTTATATGTTTTGGTGGAGATGTAAAAGTCACACAGTTGAGCTTATTATGTTTGGATTGAGGCACTTCTTTATTAGATGTACGACTTGGTTTTACAAACTTAATTGCTTTACCTGGTTTTACATCTTTTATCTCTTGTTTACCTGGACTTTGACATGACGCTCATGATTGATTAGGTTTTATAGTCTTTTTGGGTTCTGGTTTGACTTGGTTTGACCCAGACTTTAAATTAACCTTTTATAATTCAGGTTCCAGGTTAACACAAAGCATCTTTCCTTTTGCCTTTGAAGTGGCCTCCTTTTGTTTAGAGTCAGATTCATTTGATTTACTTATAGAATCAAGATCACTAACAAGAGGAGTGGACACCACGCGATCCTTGATGGGGTTATTGTTAATCGGTTTACTTTGGTGTTCATCAAGGTCTCAGGTGGTGGTGGAACCACTTTGTATCCCACCCCCTCCCCATTATTTCTCTCTCTCACTAAGTGTTGGACAATGTGTGATGAGCTTGTCCAACTATGCAGTTTCTGTTTTAAAGAGTTGTCTTCTACTTCTAAAACTGCTTTCTGCTTCTTAGTGTCCTCTAGGGAGTTCAAATAGTACCTAATGTCATTTTCTTGGTTAAAGGCGACTACCTTTGTTTCCCTAAGTTGTTTATTCAATAGGTCTATCTTTTCCTTATAACTATGCTCGTTTTGTTTTAACACTCTATTTGCCTCAGTGCACAGTTCCAGGTCCTTTACTAGGTTATCATTATGATCTAATAACCTAGCAAATTTTAAATCTATACTTTCTCTAAATTTATTACAATCAAAAAAAGCATAATTATTAAACAACTGGTTAGTAGTACTTACCTGAGATGTTGAAGATGAATCAGCCATGAGTATAGAATCTGTTGATTCTGGTTCTGGTGATTCTGACATTGATGCAGATTTTTCTTCTTCAGGCAGGTGGTTGACCACAGGAGCAGTGTCTTCAGAATTTGACATCGCAAACTCTACTACTATGTCTCCCTCACTTGCAGAATCGTCATCAATGTCCTCCACATGAGCTATGTTGGACTCTCCCGGTGAACGAACCGAAAGCTCCAGTCCATTCCTTCATCCTCATTAGCAGTCAAGGCTTTGGGGTCCTTACTTGATGAAGTAGAACTGCTAGATGTGGCTTTGTCCTGATGATTGAATGATAAGAAGGGATTACCGTTCCCAGTCTTCTTTGGCTTTACACACTCCCGCTTGAAGTGTCCCTTCTCACCACAGTTGAAACAAGTAACCTTTGACTTGTCGAAGCCAAAGTTTGTGTCTTTGGTCGCAACAAAGTTCTGTCCGGTCTTTTTGACAAACTTTTTAGCTCGCGGACAGCACTTGCCAAAGCCCACATTATGTCCATACGTTCCAATTCCATTTCGTCCACCTGTTCATAGTCTTCATCTGCCAGGTGACAATTTCCTATATTTCCAGCAACTAGTCCATCATAGGAGTGGACTACAGCAGCTAAGAGGTCCATGTGTTCTTTGGCCACCTCAACAGTCACATTCCCAAAGTCGTCGGTTTTCAGTTTTGTTGCATTGGCTTCAGGTATCATATACTGGGTGCTAGATGACCCTAACGTTTCGGACCCTGAAGTTGACGGTTGTGCTGAAATTGTTGTGCTTGAGACGAAGGCGGTTTGCAGTGGTGCTCCAGATGTCTTGACCGGAGGAGTTGCATTGTAGAGTGCAAGATTCTAATCATAGTTGGCCTTTTGGGCTCTGTACTTCATCCTTAGCTCCTCCTCCTCAATGTAAGAATGAAGTCATTTATGTCTAACTTCAAGAGCATCCCATTCTGTCTGAGATTTGAAACGAAGGAAGCCATTTCTCTGGTAGACCATCTGCAAAATTGGATACCTTATCCTCCATCGACGTAGTTACACCATGAGTGTGCATCTCACTCATCAAGTGGTAGAATATGTCGATCACATCATCCAGACCTTCCTTTCCCATTGAAGAGAAGTTGTCGAACTCCTTCTTCAAAGCTTTGGCCTTAATGGCCTTGAGTGAGGCATTTCCGTCATACCTCTTCTCCAACGCATCCCATAGTTTCTTTGCTTGAGTATACTCCGAATATTGATGGAAGATATCCTTCAAAATAGACTGAGTGAGCAAAGCGTATACTTTCTTCCCAGCGTTGTGTTTGACCTTCTGAGCATCCGACATTCCACTTAGAGTAAATTTAACTCCATCTGCTCCTACGGGCATGCTGTACCCCGACTCTATTGCCTCCCACAGATTTGTATCTACTCCATTTAAATAGATTTCAAAACGTTGCTTCCATTATGGGTAGTCGTCTAACGTTATAAGCTTCGGGGGTTTATTGTGAATTCCCAATTCGTTGTCCAACAACAATAGATTCTGGATACGAATATCTCTACTTGCTGTGTATTCTGAAAACTGGTCCTCCATTTCACTTGACTTTACTATTTAACAAACTGCTGATGTATGCGAATGAAGGTATGTGATTGGACTTATTCGGGCGATTGAACAAATGCGGATGGTTCAATCATGTGACTGAACAAATGCGGATGGTTCAATCGTGAGACTGAACAAATGCGGATGAGTCAGTCGGCCGAATGAACTAATGCGGTTGAACAGTCCAAATGAGGTTCTCAATCGTACAATTGAGCGTACGAATGAATCCGATCGTGCGGTTGGAGAATGTGAATGAACTCAGTCATGTGATTGAGCCAATCGTGCGACTAAACTTGCTGAAGTTTAATAATTCGTAGGTTAAACATGTTTTGGCCGTAAAAACTCGAATTTTACCAAACCCTAATCGTCGTATGCCGGAAAAACTAAACTTTTAGTTCAGGAAACGTCTAAGACTCCGTTAGACACAAAAAGATTGTGTTTTTGATGAAGAAACACAACTTTTGTATCAAAACTATTGAATCAACACGTAATCAAGAGCCAAGGCTCTGATACCACTTGTTAGGATCTGGTATTTGAACGAAACACCAACTGATTAACGTGTTAAACCAAACCAAATAGTGCAGAATCCTATTTGATTGGAGATCCAATCAGTGAGAACACACGTAGACATAATAATGAATTGAATCTAATGTCAAGAATCGATTAGGAATCGATCTACAACGTTCTATGAACTTGGAGTACGAACTTAGAGGCTTCTGGAAGGCTAGGGTACGTCTAGAGTTGAAGTGGATCGAATGATTCTAAATCATTTCATTTTTCCACGAATTATGTGGTATTTATAGGTTGGGACTGCTCATTTCGGCGACTGAACCATGAGCATGGTTCATTCGTGCGATTGAGCCATGCGGTTGATTCATTCGCACGACTGAATGTTCAGTCGTGCGACTGAGTCAATCGCATGAAGCTGTTCAGGCGTATGGACTATTTAGGCGCATGGACACTCAGTCGCATGGCCATTCGAACGCATGACCACTGTTTGCGCTCATGGTCCAGTCGGACGCATGTGAACTTCACTTAACCAAAGTTTGAATGTATTCATATTATAACATTACGTATATCAATTCAAACAATCATAAACCTATATAATCTAGTCAATAAGCATTACTCAACTCATTAATGAAATATTAAACATTATAAATCACAACCAAACATTAATGTAGTCCTAGGAATGGACTGATTAGCGGCCTATGAGGCGAATATTGTGTGTCGCAAGATGATGATTCGACTGACAGTGCCTGACGGCAGTTCGGTGACGATCTACGGTGATCGAGTTACGACTATCCCGAAGATGATTTCAATGGCGGTTGCAAATAAATGCATGAGGCGCGGATGTAGCGCTTACCTAGCCTACGTGAAGGATGTGGATACGCCAACACTACAATTATCCAATGTATCGGTTATGTGTGATTTTCCTTATGTGTTCCTAGAAGACTTACTAGGTGTGCCATAGGATCGTGAAATTAATTTTAGATTGACCTGATACCCGGTGCATAGCCTGTTGCTAAGGCGTCGTATCGGTTAGCCCCCTCCGAGATGAAGGAATTGATGGAGCAACTTGCTCGATAAGGGGTTCTTTAGACCGAGTATCTCTCCTTTGGTTGCTCTAGTCTTATTCGTGAAAAAGAAGGATGGTAGTATGAGGATGTGCCTCGACTACCATGAGTTGAATAAGTTGACGGTGAAGAACCGATACCCGTTGCCGAGGATCGATGACCTATTTGATCAGCTTCAAGGTGCCAGTTTGTTCTCGATGACAGACCTTCGATCTAGTTACCATCAATTGAAGGTGAAGGAGAAAGATATTCCTAAAACAGTTTTCCAAACGCGTTACGGACACTATGAGTTCCTCGTTATGTCATTTGGTTTAACTAGCGTGCCAGCTGCTTTTATGGACTTGCTGAATTGAGTGTGTTGACCGATGTTGGATAAATTAGTGATTGTGTTCATCAATGATATCCTAATTTATTCGAAAAGTGAGGAGGAGCATGCTAGTCACATTCGAGAAGTATTGGAAACGTTGAGAAAGAGAAGTTGTATGTTAAGTTCTCCAAGTGTGTGTTCTGGTTATGCGAAGTTCAATTTCTAGGTCACGTGGTGAATCCTAAAAGGATTATGGTGGACCCAGCAAAAGTAGAAGCGGTGATGCAATGGAAGTCTCGAAAGACGCCATCTGAGATCTGTAGTATCTTGGGGTTGGCAGGCTATTATAGGAGATTCATTCAAGACTTCTCTAAGATAGCTTCCCCATTAACTAAGTTAACCTGTAAGGATGTGAAGTTTGTATGGGGGCGAGAGCAAGGGAAGGCTTTTGAAGAGTTAAAGACAAGGTTGACTCAAGCTTTTGTCTTATCATTACCCGAAGGAAGCGAGGACTTGGTGGTCTATTCAGATGCTTCTTACTCGGGGTTGGGTTGTGTGTTGATGCAACGAGGAAAGGTTATAGTACGCATCCTGATAGCTGAAGGTTCATTAGGTTAATTATCCTACTCATGATTTGAAGCTAGCAGTTATGGTCTTTGCATTAAAGATTTGGAGGCACTACTTGTACGAGATAGAGTGCACCATCTTCACGGACCATAAAAGCTTGAAGTACTTATTCAAGCAGAGAGATTTTAATATGAGGCAAAGGCGATGGTTGGAACTTATAAAGGATTATAATTGCGAGATCCATTACCATCTGGGCAAGGCCAACGTAGGGGCGGACGCCCTTAGCTGAAAGGAGAGACCTGAACCAATTCGGTTGAAGGCTTATCAATTAGTTATGACCTCAGACGTGATGAAGCAGGTCAAGGAGTTTTGAGACGAGGTATTGAAGGAAGATCGCCTTAAATCTAAAAGGATGAGAGGTGTAGTCGCGAAGTTATGTGAAAACACTGTTGGTGTTAGAACCCGATTCAAACAAATGTGGACTCCTCATTACCGAGGATCTACGTGGAAAGATCATAGAAGAAGCTCATAAGACTTGATACTCCATTCATCCTGGTGCTGCGAAGATGTACCAAGATATGAAGAAAGATTATTGGTGGTCGGGTATGAAGCACAACGTGGCAGAGTATGTGAGTAAGTGTCTTACTTGCTTGCAAGTGAAGACGGAGTATCAAAAGTTGTATGGAAAGATCCAATATTTGGATATACCCGAATAGAAGTGGGAACATATCACCATGGACTTCATTACGAAGCTACCGCGTATCGCGAGGGGTATGATGCCATATGGGTGATAGTTGATCGTTTGATGAAGAGTGTTCACTTCCTATTGATCCATGAAACTTATTCATCCGAGAGATTAGCGGATCTATTTATCAAAGAGATTGCAACCCGTCATGTTCACTGGTCTCTATTGTGTCTGATCGTGACACCTTGTTTACATCTAAGTTTTGGAAAAGATTTCATGATGCGATGGGGACAAGATTACACATTAGCATAGCTTATCATTTGCAAACACGTAGTCAATCAGAGAGAACCATTAAGACACTTGAATATATGCTTCGGGCATGCGTCATTGATTTTGGAGGAAGTTGGGATGACCACTTACCGTTAGCTGAATTCTCATACAACAGTTATCATACTAGCATTGGTGTGCCACCTTATGAGATGCTATATGATAGGAGATGTCGAACGCTCATTTTTTCGGGTGACATTGGTCAGAAGGAGTTGGGAAGTATCGAGGTGATTGAGGCTACGACTAAGAAATTGGAAAAGATCAAAGCCTTTATGAAGGTGGCCAAAGATAGGCAAAAGTCGTATGCTGACAAGAGACGTAGATCGATTGAGTTCAAGGTGGGTGACAAGGTTATGTTGAAGGTCTCACTTTGGATGGTTATCAATTTGGTTCAGAAAGTGGGGCAAGTTGAGCCCGAGGTACATAGGGTCTTTTCAAATCATTGCTCGAGTAGGAGATGTGGCCTATAGGTTGGAGTTACCGTATGAGTTAAGTGAAATTCACCTGATATTCCATGTATCTTATCTGCGGAAGTATTTAGTTGATGAAGATATGGTCATATCACTGGAAGACATCGAGGTAGATAAGCGACTCAATTATGTGGAGCAACCAGTGGTGATCATTGAACGTAAGGAGAAGAAATTATGAGATAAAGTAGTTCCCTTGGTGCGAGTATAGTGGAATCATAGAAAGGGATTCGAGTCTACGTGGGAGGCTAAAGAAGAGATGAAATAACATTACCCACATCTATTTGAGGAATAACAGGTTCCGGGGATGAAACCTATATAAGGTGGGGTGGACTTGTAACACCCGAAAATTTAAAAGATATAAAAGGAAGAATAAAATGAAGAGAAAGAAGGAAATGTAATAAAACTCAAGTTGAGGGGTTAAATGTACAAAAGTACAAAATAATATATTATATTTTGTACAAAGGTGTTATGGCCGCCTGTAACACCCTGCACATCATTTTGTCTTTGGTTTTAGAGAGAGAAATAGCAGAAGCTTCATGTTTTTAAGAAGGAAGAAGAAGATGTCGAATTCAAGGTAAAAATTCGATGTTCCTAAGTGTTCTTGGCTTGTTTTATCCTTGAGTTTATTCTGATGTGTATTTGTTGGTGTTTGGGTGTGTTTTTTGGTGGGTTTTAGGTGCTTGAACTCATAATGCATTCGGGTTGAAGAAGTCTATCCGAAGAGGTTGCCAAATGTGAGTTCTAGAACCCCGTTTTTACCTATTTAACTGATTTTAGGGATGGAAATGCATGTTTACATCTTTTTATGTTATTGGGTATGTATACGCGTATGTGTGTGTGTGTGTGAAATGTGGGTAGGTGTATGTTTGGGATGATTTATGATTTTGTTCATGTTAGTATGCATGTTTTGTTGCTTAGAATGTTAGTACTAAGCTTGAAACATGTTAGAATGATGATTGGGGGTTGAGTCAGATGTTAGTTGTAAGTTAGTTGCTCATGCCTTGAAGTGGTCCATGCGCCCAACTATCAACTGCCTAAGTGTTCCCAGACGCCCAAGTGCCCATGCGCCTAAGTCAGGCTCATGCACCTACATAGTACTCATACGCCTAGAATGTTGGCCATGCACCCAAATAATGCTCATGCACCCAACTTTCCCCATGCGCCTAAGGGTTCATCAGCCCATATAGTGCTCATGCGTCTAGAAATTTCCCATGCGCCTAAGCAGCCATGCGCCCGCATAGTGGCCATGCGCCTGCATAGTGCCCATGCGCCTACATAGTGCCCATGCGCATAAGACTTAGAAAATTTTCTGAAATTTTAGGAAGAAAGGAAGTTTTAGGTTATTGCTTGGGATGTTCCCGGGGGTGATGTTTGATAATGTTTGATGATGTTTGGTGATGTTTGATGATGTGTGATGATGTTATGCTTATGTATGACATGTATCCTTATGTTCTTATTACGTATTATTACGTGGCTTTACGTGATGTGATTATGTTAATGAACGTAAAGTATTATCTTAACGAAGTGAAAGATTTAAGATAATAAAAGTGGAACATAATGAATGAATGAATTAAAATTCTTGCAATCAAATGTAAGGAGGTTCATAACTCATTAAGAGTTGTTAGCTCAAGTATGTGTTATACAACGTACAATCTTGGCTAACCCTAAAGGGTTCACACACAGGGTGAGTTAGTCTATGTGACTATTCCATACGTGCAATATGGAATCTTTCTCGCTTAACCATAGATAATATGGCTTGGTGCCCAAGAAGAGGGTAAGGATATGACAAGATCTAGATTGAAGTAAAAGAAAAAAAAGTACGAAAAGTGCGATAAGTATGAAACGTACAATATGAACGAAATGAACAATGACGAAAGATAATTAATATTACCTTGTTGTATGTATGATGTATGGTCATATGCAAAAGAAAGAAAATGTTTTAATGAATGGAAGGTAATGTAATGTTATTATAAAGCTAGAACTCACTTAACAACGTTGACTTTTTATGTATTTTTCAGTTGACAGGTAAGCGTTGCTGAGGATGGCACGGGGCAGCTACTTGACTTGTTTTGGATGACATCCATTTTGTATTATAAGAATGTTTTTGGATGCAATGCAACAAGTGATATTTTGTAATTTAACAATCATGTATTATTTTGTAAAAGCGTTTATTAATATATGAAATGGTTTTAGTTAAATGATTCCGTTAAAGAATTTTAGTAAATGCAAATGAATGTTTTATATTACGTGCGCTGATTGACAAAGTATGAGTGTTTCAGGAACGGGACCTTACAACACGTAATTGTTTTTTATGCAGAAAATATTTTTCATGGGCCTTTTTTATTTATAACAAAAAACAGACTTATAATAAAATAAAATATTTAATCTAAAAAGACTAAAAAAGTTATGGTCTTGACATGTGTATTTTTATTGTTTATTAAGGGATTGGGTATTTTGATTATATTGTGTTAAATACGTCAAGTTATTGGATCTAATATATTAGGTCATCATTGTGTCTAATATTTTTTAAAATTATGTTTTACATCGGAGATCATTTCATGTTATTTTTCATTCTTTTTTAAGTATTATAATGAGTTGGAAATTTTTTCCAGCTTGTATAAATATATATCTAAACTATACTCATATAAAAGATACAAAATCGCTTCGGTGTAATTTTTTATAAAAAAACTAAAATATTGTATGGAAAAGTTATGAGTATTTAAAAAAATTAAGAAACTTAAAAAAGTCAACAAAAGTATTTGGGACTCAAATATCTCTCAACAACCTTTATTATAGAATTTGACCTTAACCATTGAATATAAATATGAATGCTTAGGGTCGTAAACAAACTGAATCTTCAGTGAATAATTCATGAACTGTTCAGTGAAAAGTTTGTTTATGTTCATTTGTGTAATAAATGAACGACCACAAACAAGCAAATTCAGTTCGTTTAGTTAAACGAACGAACATGAATAGAGGCCGTGTTCGTTCTTTTATGTTTGTGAACGTTTGATAATGTGTTCTTTGAAGTTCGTTTGTGTTCGTTCACTTAGAATTTATTTTTGAAATAATTATGTTAAGTACTTAGTTATATTTAATGTATATTACATAATATTTGTAAATTAATTATAATATCAATATATGATAGTTGGTATTTGTTTGTTTTAGAAAATTTCATTTGTGTTTCATGAATACGTGTGTGCGTTCACTTGCATTCGTTTGCGTTCATTATGCTCGTGAACAATTTATAAACATATTTACTTTCTTAACAAGAAATCTTATTCGGTAACCGTTCGTAAATAGTTTATGAATTAATTATTTTCTTAGTGAATGAACAAGAACAAAATTTTGTTCGTGTTCGTGTTCGTGTTCGTTTGGTTCGTTTACGGTCAATGCTTAATATTTTCTTTCTTACACTTTAAATAAAATACCCTTTATATTTGAAATCTTACCTTATATAAAACTAAGAAACATCAAAAAGAAAATAAAACATAAATACTGATGGATTAACATTTCTTGTTTGATGAGATGCGCTTTCACAAGAAAAGATGGACTGGCCCCTTTGTGTTGATAATTACTCTATAACTAGGTGGTCACAACCATGCCTCGCGACGGGTGTATTGGCGTGCATATAGATGTTAACAGAAGTGTGTATGAGGTTGTAATGCCACAGTTTTAAATACCGAAACAAACATGAAAAAAAAACTGTCGTGAAGGAATATTCGAGAATAAGACAAAAGTTATATTCTTCTAAAAATTAGCGTTAAAAAATGAAAAATGATTTACACAAACCGTTAGAAAAAAGAGTAAAGACATATTATATTGTTCTAACTTGATTTTGAATAAGAATTTCGTCAAAATGTAATCCTGTTAGATTTTGAATAAAATTTATATTAAAACATAAAAAAATAAGCATTATAATGAATTGTATCGTAAAGATATAAAAGTGTTTTGAGTTGAAATTATAATGAATTGAAATTTGGGGTCAATCATTATGAAATTAAAACTTTATGGTTAAAAAGCATTCACATCAGTTTTATTATCATTATCTTTACAAATACATTTAAAATTACTATTTTTTTACTTTTCAATTGAATAATATTTTTTAATATTTTTATTGTTATATTTTTTTCTTTCTCACAACCACTTTTAAAAATATTAAAAAATTTATAATAATTGAATAGGTATTCCTCAAATATACAAATGAATAGTAATTTTTTCTTATACTCCACTTACAATTATTCCTTAAAATATAATAAACACACTCACATAAATATAAAAAACTTACTATAGATGCTCTAAACAATAAAGAATTAAAAAGTTTCTGGTTAAGTTAGAAAGAGCTAGATATTTGTGGCTGAATTGTAAAGAGTTAAAACTTTACTATCAATCCCATATCCTAATTGTTATACAGTTAATGTAACTTTTAGTTTGGGCACTTCAAATGCAATAGAATGACATTTATTTATAGTAAATCATACAACAATACGTCATAGGTGAAATAATAATAAAAGAATTAAGATTAGTAAACAAACCTTCAAAAACAACATAGGATTCCCCTGAAAAAAAAAATTGCCATAAGAAAACTGTGGTGCGGGCACCGGTTGAAACTTGTCAATACTGTCACAATTCAAATCCTCTATAAATTTGTGTAGTTATGAAGAAAGGGCAATCGTCTATGATAACCAAAATATATACATACATAATGGAACATATAAGCTACTGATACATGAAAACATTTATAGTTGTTAATATTTAAGATTTATATATACCCCTTTTCCAATCAATATAAGTGATGTCCACTTGACAATTAGATATGCATGATGTGTTCATGCAGATGCAGTATATCCAGAAATTAAGACTTCTTACATTCTTGCTAGTAAAGAATCCTAATTAAAACTCTAACTCGCTTTGGCGATTTCATCAGTTGTTACCTTTTTTTTTGCATGCTTTTGAACCTCAACACTTGTAAATCTCATCAAAAAACACTGCAAAGAAAATGATGGAATATTTTGGAACCAAAACAATGACAGAGATGTTCAGAACTTACATATGTTAGTATAAACTACTACATGTTTATATCATTTTCTAAATGCTATTTACCTTGAACAACTACCAGTTTCAAACCCCCAACCGATAAACTATTTGTTTAAACCCACCCGATCCTTTGTAAAGGATTCCGCTGCTTAAGGAACCTCACAAACCTCCCCGAAACCACCAAATTAACAATGTAGAGTTCAGAATAGGCTGATTAAGTTAGTACATCCAATGAAGCTTGTGAATCAAAAGCAGATAAAACATCCTGCCAGTAAAAAAAAGAAAAAAAAAACAAGTTCAAATACACGATGAAATCATAAATCAAATAGATAACAATCTTTAGAACCGATTTGCAAACACTTATGTGCCAATTTAAAGATTTTAGTAATTTTTATCTCATTGCAGTTGAAGAAGAAAGATGGACACTAACCACAAAGCATCTTATAAGAAAACTGGTAAGCATGTTCTGGTCATAAATTCAACCTGTAACAATCAAATCAGAATCACAGTCATATAGTTCACTGTCCTACCATTAGGCTATACATTAAGACCACATTTCCATTACATAATCTTCAAACATTCTCTGAACAAAATGACACAGAAAAGCCTCGGATATTATCGCAATAGATCTGAGCATACCAGATCCGGCCATATTCGTATCTAATAAAAACCATAAATCATCTCAAATTAGCTAATCGATCACAAACATCAAACATACCCATAAAACCAAACAGCAAATGAAGACGATAAATTCAAGATTTGAAATGTGCTTACCTCTTGTTATGCTGAGGCTTTGTACTGCATAAGATTAGCGTGTCAAACCCAATATGAACCAAAAATTTTAATCTGACATTAGAATACAGAGATTCGAAGGCATTATTTAATCATTTAAGAAAAATACCAATGCTAATCTGTTTCCAAAAGGTCAATGAAAAGAGATACGATGATGAACTATTAAAATGCTCATGAAGGAAAATAAAGCATGAAATTCCTGTTAGAATATTGCCCTGAAAAACAAGGATAATACTCGGTATTTTGTGAGAACTACCACGACTCTTTTATTAATATGAAGAAAAAAAGAACACACGTTAAACTTCATACGATGACCCTCTTTTATACTGTTTTTAACCCTAATAACTATGAAATCACAGCTCGAATACAGCTGGAATGACGGCCCATTCACAACCAAAATATTCAATTCTTTCCTAATATTTACCTTGACCAACATATTATACATGTTAACTAAATCCACCCTTATCTTTCTTGGTTCACCCGTATACACTCTTGAACATCAAGATTATTTCTAACAATTCCAACTAAAAGTAAACATTACATCAGTAAGATTAGAAAACATATTTCCTTTGTGGCCCCTTGCTTTCAAAGAGAACTTTATAGAATCATTTTCTTTCATCCCTAATAAGCGTCTTGACATCCACGTCTAGACATGATGCAAATCTTCAAACCCACACACTTAGTGCGGAACAAACTAACAATAGGCCACTTTGATGTCCAAATTTCTTTATGATTCTTTTCATCGGCATATGACATTTTTTCGTTGATTGAAAGGATGAAGTTGTAGAATAACAAGAAAACGGTGATGGAGAGGTAGAACGCCTCATGTCGTCTTAGGCAAAGGAGTTTAGGTGGTTTTAGTATTCATGGTAGGAGACAGAGGAGGTAATTTATATTTCTCCGTTCAACAATTTTAGTGTGTAGCCTAGAGGCTACAGGGGAAGTGGATGAGATAAAAAGGAATTAACAAACTGCAATCAATGAGAAAAAAAAACCATCAATTTCGTTATAACCGCCTAGTTTAAACGGCTCATATTCAATCTTTAATCATTTCAACGGCCAAGATCAATTCATATGGCAGTTATGATGCATAATTTGGGCAGTTTAGACCTTGCTGTCTATGTTTTATACAATGAGAAGGAGTGTATGTTTAACAACACTTATAAAATGTTGTAACTTTTATGCCTACATTGATTATTAAAATAAAAAAAGTTCTAGTGACAAGCTTTTTTTTATTTAATCTGTTTCTAAAGTGATTTTATTGTTATTTTGATACTTCACTATCAAGGAAATATGATAAAAAAAAATTAAATATTAAAAGAGATGAATTTGGAGTCTACATAAGAGATAATCATCCTTGAATTGATGGATGTATAAAGTCACAGTCAACAATAAAAGGTTCAAGACCTGGCAAGGCTCTTTGAATTGGTCAAATTGGGTGAGTGCAGAAGGATTCTAGTCAAAGTTGAAGACCCGGATATGGAAAGCAATTAGAGCAAGAAACAAATTATTTTCTTTTTGTTCCCTTCAACCCAACCAAGAATTTCAATACTCAATATCTACCATACAAAACATTTTTATCCAAAATCAATTCAAATATGCACATATAATACTCATAAATATATCTACACATATATGTGTGTATATGCAACTGTGAAATACACAACCACACAAACCACAAACTCATATACTCATTATATGGTAATATAATCCAATGTTTTTTTCTCTCTCCTTCTATCCAGACAACAATACAAGTAATTATGTGCACTTATAATTAGTCTTGCATTCTTGTACATATTGAAGATAATAATGCTAAACAAGAAGTTTAATCATCTTTCAAACCATCAAATTCTGCATTTACCCATTACAAATCATCCATCTTATAAAAAAAGGGCAAAAAAGAGCCTTAATATATGCTGGCTTTAACATTTACACATTCAAGATCATGTATTTTTGATTAAAACAAAATAAAATTTAGAAAAAGATTAATCTATTTGCAACAAGAAAATTGAAGAGCTCAAACCATTGATCAATGATCATTCACTAATCGCTTCCTTTTGCAATCGAATCAAGCCCTGCAGTTCTGCTCTTTATAATCCGATGAAAGACTTCCCTCACTTGCTTCTCCAGTGGATCTAATCCGCTCTTTAAGCCTCCATAAACAACCCTCAATTCCTCTACACGCTTTCTAACTTCTTCCTCCTTGTGTTCTCCGATAGGAAACTGAACTGAATCGGTTAATTCATTCATATATCGCGCTGATACCTCAATCCCATGAATCTCCTTCAAAAGCCCACTAGTGTTCCTCCTTTCCCTTTTCTTGGCCTCATCCAGAATCCTATCGTGCAGCGAGTGAATCAAGCCTCCCCAAATGAACGCTTTAGGGATGTTGAAATGGGATTGTAACCCGCGGTCTTGACAGGGGATTGCAGCCACTAAAGCCCACATCACAAACAAGAACACACAGCTCATTGTATAAACAGCCACTGCAAGCCCATTGGTGGCAATGATTTCATTAGCTTTTGGGACCACAATGCTGTGCCCAATTGCTTGGAGTTGTTTTGAAGCTGACCAAGATCTCGAAACACTCCAAGACAGTGATCTGAAATGCTTCAAAGAGTTGTGTCTCTGCGAATCCTTTTGATACCGCCCAAAGGATCTGTTCCTGTGAGAAAGATTTGTGCTTGATTCTTTCTCATCAAGCATCCCAATTGCTAAATCGATCAACGCCTTCTTTGCTCTTCGAATTTGACCTTCCCCAAGACTTTTCTGATTGTCTAAAGCACATAAAACAATCTCTAACTGCTTCTGCCATTGTCTGATCTGCTCAATACCATCTCTAATGGCATTACAAACATCCAAACCCTTTACACTCCTTTCAAAATAATCAGAAACCAGTTTATCCATGGGCTGTTTACTCAAAAACGATTTGTTGTTGAATAATATAGCTTTGAATTCCTCTTGACAACACAGGAAAACATCAAGGAGCTTTGAAATCCAAGCAACAGACAAAAGTTCATGAGAATCAACCAAAGATAGATCATGAAACCTTTGAGTTACCTGCCTTTGAAAAGCATCAATTTCAGTATCAAGAGTTGGGTTTTCATGATCTACAGAATGAACCACCGTATCACGCTTCATACTCAGAATCGAACGACCAAAGCTAGTGAAATTCGGAGACGATGATCCTTGATAACCAGTTCTCATCTTCTTTTCACATCAACAAAAACAAAACCCACAAATTTCGATGATGAACTCACACAGTAAAGCACCAAAATTGAAGCTTTTTTGGATTATCACAAAACAGAACTCAACTGAGCTCAGAACTACAGGAATTTATGGGGCTTTTTTTGGAAAAGAGAAATGGGTCTTGCTCAAAATTGATGAAAACCCAGAGAATGATCTTGAATTGAGTGAAAACCCAGAAAATAATCTTGATTTTGACTAGAACCCAGATGGGAAAAGGGGAATTGAGGTGAAATACAGATGAATTGTGAATGAGTGAATGTTTGAAACCCTAAATGGTGGAGGTGGGTTTTATACGGTAGAGTGATATGGATTATGGACCGCGTATATGGTGGTGTGTTGAAAGCGTAATATTATTATTATTATTTTATTTTTATAATTGGATTTGATTTTTATATTGGGAAAGGAGACCTTTTCTGTATGCTTTTTGACTTTATCTTCTCTATAATAATGATTTATTTCTTTATAGTTTTATTACTTAATAAATTATGAAAAGAATAAAAGTTAATGAGACTCGAGAAAATCTAGAACACTGACAAGTTTTCGTTACTTTTATTCTGTTTTAAAACTCATTGTGCGAGAAAACATTTTAAAAAACAAGCATGATTTGCAGATATATTAATTTTTAAGGTTATATTAAATATTAAATTAAATACAATATATATAATAGTTGGAGAATAATTCAGTGTAGAGTAATATCAAACAACATTCTCAACAAATACACACAACCTAGACACATCATGTACTTCTAGCACCGTTACAATTAAACAATGATCAACGATAGATCCTCTCATCTATTTTTAATTTTAAAATTTTAAATTTAAAATTGTTTCGAGTGTCCAAACTCTAAACGGATTTTAAGTGTTTGTCTAGGTCTTAAGCATTTAGAAAACTGGTTGCAATAAGTGATAAAATCTTGAAAAAAGAGAGGATCAAAATGTTCAGAAAACTATGATTGTTGATATCATTTCTTTAAAATCTTAATAAAAGATAGGGTCAAATCTTGAGAAAACTATGATGGTTGATATCATTTCTTTAACCATTGTAGTGTTCACATCTTTACAACCATGTTTACTATACACAATTGTTCTTTACTAAAGTTCATTTTCACTAATGCCCCTAGCAACTAGATGCGTATGAGTACCAAAATGTTACTAAACTTATATTAATATAGAAATAATATGCAACTTATAGGTCATAAAAGTTTTTTTCCGACTATAAAGTGGCACATGTACTTGTAGGAAAAACATATTGGTTGATAATTCTTCATGCACAACACAATCCTCAATTCTATCAATCTATGTTCACTCGCATCATTCATATCATTTGGTTAAAGTTAAAAAGATATCAATCATATACATAAAAATATAAATAACTTCCGACTAAAATTTACATCGTTTGTATCAACATAATTTATTATACATTGTTTGTTACAGAAATATTAAATTAGTAGGACATTATAAATAGTCTTCTACTCTTATTTAATGAAGAGTTTTGGAATTCTTAAACTTTAGACCATTAAATATTTAAACCAAATCAAAAACTAAGATGAAAGGTGGCCACGCACACTAAATTGCGGTTGGTTTTAGCAAGGAGAGGGTAAGAGTAATAACACTATTATTTACTTTATCTTGTTTTGTCATTTTAAAACGTAATAACTTCTATATGTTTCACTAAAGTTTTCTTTAGATAACAACATGATATTGAGTTTTCTCCTTTCTAATTCAAGTATGATATTATTATTTTATTTTATTCTTTTAAAATTAAAAAGTGTTTAGAACAGGTTACATACAACGACGTTTTAACAATTGCTTAATTGTGCATTTAGCTTCAGGACTACCTACTACACAATTTGTTACCCCACATGACAATATGTTAAAGTTTGATTGACTTCACTACCTAGATTTTTCTAATTTTATTGGATGCATTTATCGGTCACGTATTTGCGCATGTGGGGCACCATGGTTTTTAGCATTTAGAGGTGCACCGTGCACAAATTGGTTAATATAAACAAACCAGATGCGGTTAATACCGGACTGGTTATTTTGAGAGACATCCAGGCTTTAAAAATAGGTTAGGTTAATAACTGGTTTTAGTGTAATGAAAAACCTAATATGTTTAACTTGTTAGATTATAAACAAGTTAAATAATAGTCTTTTTTTATATTTCTTACTTAAATAATATTTTAACATTAAACGCATATTATAAACTCAATAAACCTTATTTTTTATTGATTTGTTTTAATTTTAGAAATTACAAATATTGATTTTTCACAAGATAACATGTAAATTTGAATTTACTTTTTTTAACTCGAAAAATAACAAAGCATTTATTGGTCATCGAGTCGTCGATTGTGTTTAATTTTTTTTAAATCTCCGGCTTATGATTACTTGAATGAACAAATTTGCCGTAGGCTAGTTCATCTTCAGAAAGTGGATATGTTATTCCCGCCTTTAGTTCATCGTAGTCTAACTCTTATTTATTGACAAGTTCTCCTTTTAGCCTTGTTTTATCATGTATATATTTCATCGCGTGCAAGTGGTCTTTCAATCAAATGCATATTTTCATCGTTTAGGGTAAACCGGTTATTCAAATAGATAAAACTCCGCAACTAGAATATAAATTCAATTTCAAAACTACCATATGAACATGGACGATTTACTCATGGGTTATCACGGGAAGAACATGATATTGAGATTCCTTTCTTTCCACCAATCCAAAATGTCTAAAGTTAAAATTTGATGTAACAAGTCTCGTGTTTGCTAAAAAAATCAGTTCAGTTCCAATATACTCGCGAGCTTATTGCTTGTGGTGGTACTATAAGATCGTTTAGTGTTTTCAATTATTAAACTAATGAATAAAGTTTTGTGAGGTCCCTCATGCTCAGGGTTGGCCCAATAGCATAACATGTCTAAACTAGGGCTTTGGGCCTCCCAAAGATATAGGGCCTCCAATTTTAGTGACCTTATATGTGGCTTCAAACTTCAACCAGCCCAATAGCCCATAGGAATACATTCTACGACAGCCCTAAAGGCTAAAACTTCAAGCTCCTAAAATTTCAATCGGCCTCAAAAACTACAAGTAGTGTAGCGTTGCTGCCCAGACGAACCAACAACCAGTCGGCAACTCACTCATCGTCGGCCAGTCGACGACTCTTCGCTTCTTCCCTTCGCCGACTCTTCGAGATCAACAAGCATTCAATTTTTCTCGGTAATCGGTAACAACAATCATGAATCATCAAGCTTTAGTCTTCAATTTTTCTCAGCTGCGAGTTATGAGTCACGACTGATAGTCAACAATCAAGATTAATAACTCAATAACGGTAACATTAGCTTCAAATTGTTGAATAAATCATCACTCACCCCTTTCGATTCAACCTACGAATCAAGTCATCAACTATTCAACCTGCGATTTACGAATTACTACTTGATTTGCAACTTTGGTTTATGGATTTTGTGATTAAGAAGGCTGAAGGAGTGAAAGGTTGGGATTAAGAAGGGGTAGAATTGTCGAAACCAAGAATTGCAATCGGTAGAGTCACAGAGAACTCTTGGACTATTTGTTGAATGTGGGTGGAGGTTTAATGAATTGGACTGTTTATTAATAATCACAATAAGGTTAGTTTTCTACTTTTCTGATTTATTGATTTGTTATTTACTTATTTGTTGTTTATCTAAATTAGTGATTAGTTTCTAAATTAGTTATTAGTTATTTATCTAAATTAGTTATTAGTAATCTATTTTTTGATAGTTTATTTAATTATCACATTGCTTGAATCTGATTAGTTTGATTACTTCATTAGACATTAGTTCATTAATATTTCTTGAATCTTAGTTACTTGAATCTTATTTACTGCACTACATAATACATACTTAGACTAGGAAATAATAACTTAGTCTCTTAGAATTTATAACAATGTCAAATCGAACCTATAAGTTTGAATGTGGTGCATCAAAAAGGGATAAAAAGGCTAAACGAGAAGCTTTAAATGAATCACTTAAAGGATCAATGTTAAAATTCGTAACCACCACAACGTCTAATAATGATGAAAACCTTAAAGAACCTACGAATAATGATAAAATTTTTGAAAATCTTGATGAAATCATGATGAAAACCTTAATAAACTACAAATAATGATGAAAAATTTATAAATCTTGATGAAAACCTTGATAACCCTAAAAATAATGATGAAAATTTTAAAAATCTTGATGAAAACCTTGATAACCCTAAAAATAATGATAAAAACCTTGATAACCCTACAAATAATGATGAAAACTTTAAAAATTTTGATAAAAATCTTGATAACCCTACAAATAATGATGAAAACTTAGAAAATTATGATGAAAATCTTCATGAGCCTACACATAACGATGAACTTACAAATTAGAATCATACTAAAAAAACCTTTAAATTATGTTGATCCTAGTCAATGGAATAATATTAGTAATAATTTTAGAGATTTACTTGTAGAAAAAGGTCCGGTTAAATTTTTTAATGATAAATTTCCAAAAGATGAATTTTCAAGAAGCTTTAATAATTCTTTTTATATGCAAAAATTACCTAATGGAGAAAAATATAAAAGAAAATGATTGATCCTAGTCAATGGAATAATATTAGTAAAAAATTTTAACTCCACCAATTGTAAACTTATTAGTTTACTTTTGCTGGTCTCAAGTCCGGATAAAAGAGAAGGGTTTATACTTTATATCAATATTCTTTTGAGGGCCTTATATTTGTTGTTCACTTTGGGTCTCCAAAAACGTTAAGCCAACCCTGCTCATGCTTCATGAGGAACTACTTGACGCCAAACACATTGTCTTATGAACATGTGATATGAAACTATATCTTTGTAATTTTATATCAAATGAGCCATCAAAGATGAGTTGGACTTGAATTTAAGAAACACGTGATAGTTCTTGCATCTAGCCTTTGGCCAAGCGTTTGACATTTTGCTTTAATTAAAGCGAACCTAAATTTTTTTGTTTTAGTTGTTACTAGTATCCATCACGGTTGGGTCACTTGAAGAAGCACCAACACCAGTGTAATTTTGGCAAACATGAGCTTGTAATTGAGCGTTTTGAGAGTTAGAAGTGCGTAAGTGTTTTTACGTTTTTTAGCGTTTTCTTTTTTTTAGAATTTGAGAGGTAACTAGAATTGTGTTGTGATCAAACCAATACCACCACTAACTATTCATACTAACATATGGAAGTATACATATTGAAAAATTGTTGTTGTTCCTAATGGCTAGTTAAGGGTAAATAAAAACTTAGTAGTTAAAAAAACCTGGCTATAAATCGGTTGGAGATTTCAAAACAAAAAGCCGGTTTGCAACCACAAGTTACAAACAGTTATAAACCAGTTGACTCTAATACAAGTTTATTAGATTAGTCATTTAGAAATAGACACTTATGTTAACTTTTTACAAGTTTTCTTATTTTTTTCTAAACGTTCATAACTTTTATGTGTGACATTATTTTTTTAATAAAAATTACACTATAAAAACGAGTATTTTTTTATCTTTAAAGCGAGTACAATATTGTTATATAAGAAGATAATATTTTTTTAATGTTTTAAGCTTATATTTTGTCATTGTGTCTATTATACAGTTTATTGTGTATTTTTGTTAGTTACTGAGTTTATTAAATACTATTGTGTTTTTCTAAAATAATGAATTTTAAAATGTATAATCGTAAAATAACATTGTTGTATATATCAAATCTCTATACTAATAAATACAAATAAATCCGGATACTTCTCATCATTCTAGACCATCTAATAATTTGTTTTCTCGCTTCTCTTTTTTCTTGATTATGAATGTTATAATAGCTATTTATTAATTAATTAATAACTATTTGTTAGGACTGTTTAGGTACGGAGTACTAACTGATTCTGCGCGTATACCAACTCAAATAGTGTAAAATCCTATTTGATTGGCGATCCAATCAGGGAGAACATAGTTATGATCACTCTAACGATTAATGAAATGTTATGAATGATTAGAACACGATCAACTGTGATCTATGAACTTGGAATAGGTCTTTTTGAGTCTCTGGACGGCTAGGGTACGATTATGTGCGTAGGTATTCGAATTGTTCAGTTTTTCCACGAATTAGGTGGTATTTATAGGTTAGGGTTTTCCATTCGTGTGACTGAACCATTAGCATGGTTTAGTCGTGCGACTGAAGCATGTGGTTGATCCATTCGCACAACTAAAGGTCCAGTCATGCGACTTAGTCAATCTTATGTCTCAATCGTGCGACTAATCCAGTCTCCTAGTTCAGTCGTGCGACTAGTCCATTAGCATGAAGTATTCATGCGTATGGTCCATTAGCATGGTCCATTCACATGAGAACTTCACACGATTAAGTTTGAACATGTTTCTCAATCATTATAGACTAAGAATTATGTAAACAACCACAAACCTATATAGTTAGTTCAATATGCGTTATTACACAATAAACAATGAAATATTAAACATTATAAGCATTAACCACACATTGCATTTCATTCATACCCATTCAATTACATATATGTGAGACATGAAAGACATTTTACATTAAGCTCCTAAATTAGGTACACACGTATCTACAAACTCCCCCTTGGACCTAGTTTACATCATTGTCTAACATTCTTCATTAGCTCTTCAAACATCTTGTACTTCTCATCTGTTGTAGCTCCGGCATGTATCTCAAATACAAAACACAGCCTTATAACATTTTCAAGCTGGAGGGCTTGTACAATGTCTTGCGAATCATAGAATAGTGGCCACTTGTATAAAGTAGAAACATCATCAGCAGACAAGTTGGTCAACCACATAGGGTCAAATACCTGGATAGTATCCATTTGGCTCTCCTTTTGTAAGACTATGACCACTTCACCTGTTCTCCAATCATAGTACCACCACTTGAAGTATGGAATGAAGTCCTGTGGCATTTCTCTTAGAGGGATTCTTGACATTGTGCGTGGAGGACTCCACTTCAGCACTATCTTTGGCTTTCCAGTAATGGGATCAACTTCAGACCGTCTGATGTACCTCGTTGGTTGTTAAGGTCTGAAGTTAACCCACCTGGTGTGGTACTCTTTCCTTAAAGCAGCCTCAAACCAGCTTGACATGTTCTTTGGATTAGCATATAGCAACTTTAGGCATGCCAGCTAGTTGAGCTCAAAACCAGGTAGAGTCTTTAGATTGTGTGGGAATCTAAAGTACTCTATGCCCTTTTCTCTCTTCACGAAGTACACATTCAGATCCTCAAAATAAGCCCATGTGATGATTTTTCCTGATACCTTTAAGTGTTTCTTGACTTTGTACAACTTGGTGTAGACATTAGGCTTCTGTGCAATGTGCATGGCTCGGATCTCAGCAAAACAGGCTACCCATTTAGCCTTTTTGATGTTGACATCGGCGTCTGAGGCTTGGGCTTGATCCTTATTCTTCTCAGACTCTTGATCCATCTGATCCAGTTTTTCAAACGTATCACTGACGAGAGTATCACCCAATTGGGGACTACATTTCCCTCTTTGTCAGCATATTCTGGATAATGGCCAGCCGTGACGTCCTTGATCTCTATTTCATCTATGTCATTAAGCTCATCATCACTTGTAACTTCAACAATAGGAGCGTCCTTGACAATCTCATTCGGGTTGAGCCGGAACATCTCAGCAAGCTAGTCATCAGTAAGGTCATGAATGATTTCTCCTTCTTCAGGAGTATAGCTTACGGACCTTCTGACTATTCCTTGCAAATCAAAAATCATTATAAGTTGAGAGTTGATTTGCTGAAGGGGAGTAACATCATACTCATCTTGCTGAGATGATTGATCTGCTAGATTTAAACATGTAACACATCAATTGTTAGTAAGTAATCAAGACAATCACATATTTGATAAAGATGTATAAACATTAATTACATAATATTAATACAGGATTCAAGTACAAAAGTTTTCAAGTACAAAAGTTTTCAAGTACATAAATATCTAATCATTACTTTTGCCCTGAACAGCAGGCGTGTCAATAGGTGGGGCAGAAGATGAGGCTCCTTGGTCTTGATTTCTCTTTGTATGTCTCTTTTGACCCTGAGTTGAGGCAGATGCAGCTGCATCTCCTTCTTCATCATCATTATCATTTTGCGTTTCCCTTGTCTCTTCATCATCACTGGCCTCATCATCATCACTATCATCATCTTCATCATCATCATCATCTCCTTCTCTTATCTTGAGTGGCTCATCCTTTGATCCATTGAGCTTGAGCATGATGGTCTTGTTTGTAGCCTCCAACTCCCCAATCCTCTTAGCTGATTAGTCGTTTTGCTCCTGGAGTTGGGCTATTTGCTGAGCCTGCTACGAGATCTGCTGTGCTTGGGTAGCATTAAGCTTCGCAAGCTAACATAGTTCGGCATCTCTCTCTTCATCAGCAGCCAACAGCTTCAGCACCATTCAGTTGAGTGCTGACAGCTGTTCCTCTACCCCAATAGGGGGCAGCGATGATCCTGTGGTGAATGATGGGTGGGATGATGGTCCGGCTTGGTGGTTGGTGGTGGTAGTGGTGATTATGGGTGGTGGTATATGAGTGGGTGACGAAGGGAAGGCTATAGTGGTGGTGGATGGGAGTGTGGTAGTGATAGGTGGTGTGGTAGTGGTGGTAGTGGTGGTTGTGGTGGTAGTTATAGTAGATGTGGATGTAGTGGTGGTGGCTGTAGTGGTGGCAGTGGCAGTAGGAGCAGATGTGGTCAATGTGAATCTCTGCCTCTTCCCCTTTTTGCCATAGGGGTGAGCCATTCTCTTCCTCCTCAAGCCTTTAGACACAGTGGCTCCCCCTTGGCTGATGGGTGGGTCTGGGGTGTAAGATGGATCAGTAGAAGCGTCCCCAGACTCACTCTGGCGTCCACCTACAGCCCCAATCCCTCGTTCGGTGGCCACCACCCTGCTGCCCACCGTCCGAACTAACGGTTCCTCGTCATCCTCCTCCTCCTCATCAGGACAGAAGTCCTGATGGAATCCAGCCGTATCCGCTTCTCCATGAGTGGATGGTGGAGGTTTAACATCTGTAGTGGTGGCCCTAGATTGGGTGGGGCCAGTGTCTCCACTATCACCACTGTCATCATCATCCGAGTCATTAGATAGTAGAGCAATCTGCTCAACATCCGAGTCACTATCATCGTGGCACCACTTCCTCCTTGCCGGTGCCACGTAGTCTTCCCAAGCCAAATGCCCAAACAACCTCTTTACAGGGGGTTTCACCTGCTTCCCCCTGTACACCTTCATCCTCCCAAGGGTGGTGTAATCCATGACCTCGAGAGAGACTGCATCATGACTATCCTTAGGCAGTTGTGAAAGCTTCTCATCTATAATCAGCTGTAAGAATCAAGGGTATATACAAAAGCTCTCTTTCCCTTTCGCCTCTAGGTTCTCGATCATGTATGCAAAGATCATATTGGAGAAGCTGAAGGGGTGGTTTAGTACCAATGCCACATAGGCATTCTGGATTTGGTCAGAGAGGTCATCGAATCCACCCCTCCTCGATGCAATGCACTTGAGAATGATGTGTGCTAAGTACTTAAGTTGGGAACACAGGTTGCTTTTGTTCAGCACTCCTACATTGATGTCCCCAGAGTACTTCATCCTAAGAAAGCATCCCCGAACAGTCAAGGGGTGTAATCTGGTTGGTTGAGAAGCATCATCACTCAGTGCTAGAACTCGTCGGAGGTCTATTGCTATGACCTCTATCTCATGCCCAAAAATGCTGCTGCGTATGTAGTAAGGCTCAGTGGATCGGTCAACTGATGCACCTTCCCAGAAGGCTTGCTGTATAGACCGGTAGGGTGTGCATGGTGCAGATATAGCCCGGTAGATCCTAGATCTCCTTAGATTACAATGATGTCAGCAAAATCTGCAGCATTCCTGGTAGTGGCATCCAGATGAGAACAAATGTTGTGCTTGGTGTTAATGATCCACTTCTCTGCCATGTTTCTATAACACAAGACACATAAACATTAGATTTTTCCATAACAGAAACTATTGAATCTTAAACTGTCTTGGAATCAATCTGGTTCAATCGTGCGATTGAACCATACGACTGAGTTCAGTCGGGTGACTGAGTATGCGACTGACTTCAATCGGGCGACTAAGCCTGCATCTGAGTTCAATCGGGCGACTGAGCCTTCGATTGAGTTCAATTCGGCCGATTGTGTCATTCGCCCAATTCAATCGTGCGATTGAAGTTCATTCGGAGTGACCAGTCGTATACGTCTCTGTTCAACACCTTAGTCCTGAATCTAGGTACAAATTGGAAGTTAAATGTTGTGGTTAGGTTCTATAGACTCGCAGGAAACCTAATTGTTGCATTAAGTCTTTCAATTTAACCAATTTGCAAGTTTATATGTTCTGTTTGTTGATTTTGCCTTATTTCTTGACTTTAAACAGTTTAGGCCTGTTAGGGTTAGGTTTTGCCGCGCATTTCATGCGATTTGGGTTGGTAATTACCTGTAGATGATGTAACAACTCGTCAGTAACATAGTGGTGATCAGAAATCGATTTAATCAAATTTTGGCAGAGTGTCGCTACGTTCGGGCAATTTTAGGGCGATTAAGGGGTTATGAATATATGCGACCGACTTTAGCCTATTTATACTGAGTCTGGTTTCAATCGGGCGACTAGATCCATTCACACTCTTCATTCATGCGATTGGACCTTAGTCGTGTGATTGGCTCCGTCGGTCACCTTTAGTCGCCCGACTAGGTTTTAGTCGTGCGACTGACTCATTCGGTCACCTCCATTCACGCGACTGGTTCATTCTGATGAACCAATCGTATGGCTTGACCCATGCTAATGGTCCAATCGTACGACTGGTCCATACTTGTGGTTTAGTCGTGCGATTGGGCCCATACGCATGGTCCAATCGTACGACTGGTCCATACTCATGATCCAGTCGTGCGAATGGCTCATACTTATGAGTTTGACTTTATGAACATTCATACACTTAAATCTTTACTTATTGATAATACATTTTGACTATTGATCATCTCAGACATGACCATTTTAATTTAGAAAACAACTGATCACCTCAGACGTGATCCGTTTAATAACAAAACAGTTTGTCACCTCAAACGTGACCCTTTTACATTTGAAAACCCCATTTGTCACCTCAAATGTGACCTTTTAGTGAGTGATTCCCAGATTGACTTCCGATGCGTAGTCTGACATTTACCTACTAAATTAACTGACAGTAACTAAATTAAACAACTAGAAATAAAACAAAGCTAAAAACATAATTTTGTATTTTTATGTGAGGTGGAAATCCTAAGATAAGTATCTACCAGATTTTTCTTGGACAGTATAGCGTCTAGTTACTTTCATCATAACTGGAACGATTCATTATGGAATCATACACGTTTATCAAATCATTTGGGACATTTTACCAAAGCCTTTTGATTCTAGATTCTTGTTTTCATCCAAAGTCATTAGCAAGTTCAAGAAATCATACTAGAACTACAAGATGCACACAACGATTTTGACTTTCAAGAGTTGTAGCTCACAATGATTGTCAGTATACTTGTCCTTTTAAATCCATACGTATATTTTTGACACACATTGGTGATGATTTAAGGTTTAATTATTTCAACAAGCATTTGTGGATCCCACGCTTATATGGTAATCAACGTTCCTGAGGAGATTTTTGAGCGGTCTACAGGTAGCATTCAAGGATAAACTATTTTAGAGCTTTCAAAGAGATGCTAAGCCTCAGGTCAGTGCCACCGCACAACAGAAAGACGCAAACAAAAATGAATTCTACAATATTTAGGTTATGTTTATTCTCATGTCAGTGTCACCGTACATCAGAGAGGCACACAACCTATTTTCTTGCTTGAGCAATTATATTCTTTTTGCACAGATCTCACCAACAACATAGGTTATTAGCTTGATTGTTTTTTGCATTTTTCATGTGCTTTGCTCATTTTATGGTCATCCGCATATATTTGTGGCGTTTATTTTGCTCATCGCCCTTTATTGGAACTTCGTTGATTGTGTTAACCAGGGATAAGATGATAACCCATAGCTTGTTGAACAACTTAGTTTGAACGTGAACTCACTAACAAGGTCTACTTATCTATTGTGTTGAATCTACCGACACATCATCTAATGGTCTAGAAACCTCTAGGTCTACTTTCTCCGTGTTACCTTATTAGCAGCTAGTTTTACTATCATTTTTCCTTTTATGTTGCTTAGACTTCTCAGACTTATACTTCGAATTTTGCATCTTAAATAGTTTCATTCTTTTAAAGTCCTAAACTCTTTGTTCATGTGTACTATCATTTTCCATAGACATTGAATCATTATCACAGATACGATCTCATTTCTATTAGCTAGACTATCCTCCTCCCATGTTTTCTTTGAGTACTGATAAAACAACTAATTTAATACTAATGTAACATATTCTCCCCCTAAGACTCTAAAACCAAAAATGTTTTTGCGTCTAGAATATTAATAGGTGAAGAAATGAAATAAAATAAAATAAAAAATATAAATGATGTCTACTTGTTGGACTAAGTACTATCTTCGTCAGAAATCACTTCGCTTTTCTTTTTAACACCGTTGACCTCTAGCAAATATAAAAAAATGTGGTTTATCAAAAGCTTTTGTGTAGAGGTTAGCACGTTGAAAATTCGTATTAATTTTATCAACATTGATTAAATTCTTTTGAAAACAATCACGTATAAAGTGATATTTAATGCCGATGTGTTTGGTCTTAGGATGTTGGACCGGTTTTTAGTTACGGCTATAGCAATAGAATTATCAACAAATATAGGAGTGTTAGAGAATTTCAAACTGTGGTCCCGCATTTGCTATTGAATCTAGATGATTTGTGAACAGCAGCTTGCAGTAGCAACATATTCGGCTTCACAAGTTGACAGAGCAACTGATGTTTGCTTCTTACACTGTCACGTGACTAATCGTCTCCCAAAGAATTGACATCCTGCTAAAGGTGACTTGTAGTTCATTTTGCAGCCACCATAATCTGAGTCACTGTAAGCTGTAAGCTTAAAGTCATCATCATGAGGATACCACAATCCAAGTGTTGGAGTACCCTTCAGATAATGAAATATCCTTTTGACGCCTATGAGATGGTTGACTTTCGGTTTTGCCTAATATCTGGAGCACAGACACGTCGCGTACATGATATCAGGTCTTGATGCAGTGAGGTACATGAGAGATCCGATCATTCGTCGGTACATAGTGGCATCCACCAGATCACCATTTTCGTCGGGTGCTACGTCATGGTTTGTAGCAAGTGGAGTCCCAGCTGCGGAAGCATTCTCCATATCGAACCGACTTAGAATATCGCCTACATACTTGGTCTGATGTATAAAAATGCCCTTTGGTGTCTGATCCACCTGTAACCCGAGAAAGAACTTCATCTCTCCCATGACACTCATCTCAAACTCGGCTTTCATAACTGCTTCAAATTCTTTACATAGTTCTTCCTTTTTGGAACCGAAGATTATGTCATCAACATAAATTTGAACAAGCAGTAAGTCACCATCCTTTTCTTTGATGAACAGTGTACAGTCAATCACTCCTCTGCAAAATCCGTGTTTCATAAGATGAGTCGAGAGTTTTTCATACCATGCTCTTGGGGCTTGATGGAGCCCATAGAGAGCCTTGTCTAGTTTGTAAACTCTGTCCCGATGATACGGATCCTCAAATCCTTCGGGTTGACTGACATACATTATCTCCGGGATTTCACCATGAAGAAACACACTTTTCACATCCAGTTGATATACTTTCATCTTCATGTAAGATGCATAGGCTAGGAAGATACGGATTGCTTCCATTCTCACCACAGGTGCAAAGACTTCGTTGTAATCAATACCCTCGACTTGTCGAAATCATTGAACTACAAGTCAAGCCTTGTTTCTAATTATGATCCCTTGGTCTTCTTTCTTGCATTTCAAGACCCATTTGGTGCCAATGACCTTAGCTCCTTTAGGTCTCTCCACTAGTGTCCATACACCTAACTTCTTGAATTGAAGAAGTTCTTCTTGCATGGCACTCACCCATGCCTCGTTGTTTAGGGCTTCACTGACATATTTTGGCTCAAATTGAGACACAAAACATCGATACGCACCATAGTGAAGATATCCATTTTCCATTACCAAGGCATAATCAACTGAGTAAAGCCGATTTCTTGTCTGAACTCCTAATCTTACATCTCCAATGACATTGTCCAGAGGATGATGAACATTTAAGCGTAATCTAGGAGTGGTGGGTACCACTACCTCATGATCCAAATTGTGAACAGCAGGTTCAGTATCTGAGGCAGTAGGAGTGTGAGGTTCCGAAGTGTCAGAGGCATTAACATCAGATGCTTGTGTACTTGAACTAGTAGGAACCTATTTCTCCTGATCCACCTAATCGTTCTCCACGTCTTCATCATCTGAGGAAGAGTCACTGACTTCCAGTGCTCCCCATGAATGACCGGAAGACTCACCTTGTGAACCTAATGTTGTTGAGTCTTGTGACTGTGTGTTTAAGACATCATACATCATTTTGGTTGCCAACTCATCTTCAGGAGGGGAGAGAAAGATGTTGAAGGACTTAAAGAATCCATTATAATCAAAGAAGAATGCGGGTCCTTTGCTCACCAAGGGGGTGGTGTATCTCTAAACGTCGACGTTGCACCACACTTCTACTTGACCCGTTGAGTTATTGTAAACTCTCTTATTCGGTATGTTGTATCCTAGAAAGATTCCATGTTTAGCCTTCTCGCTGAACTTCCCCGACTGAGTTTTCTTTAGAAGAGTACATGGTGCTCCAAACAGTTCGAGATACTCTAGATTAGGTTTACGTAGTTATAGTAAGTCGTAACACGTTTTACCATGACGCTTGACCACTAGGACTCGATTTAAGGTGTAACATGCATTTGCAACTGCCTCATTCCAGAATTGAATGGGCAGTTTCGAGTCTGCTAGCATCGTCCGGGCTGTCTCTATCAGGATGCGATTCTTTCTCTCAGCAACTCTGTTCATTTGAGGAGTGTAGGCAGATGTGAATTGGTGCACAATTACTTTTTCTTTGTAGAATGCCTCCATCCATTGGTTCTTGAACTCGGTACCGTTGTTTGAGCGAACGTGGCGTACCTTCAGCTTGTAGAGTGACTCTAATGTAGTTACCAGTTCTTTGAATGATTCAAATGTCTCTGATTTGGATTTCAAAAACATTACCCAAGAAAATCTTAAGTAATCATCTCTAACTACATAGCAGTACAGGTCGCCAGCAATGCTCCTCGTACTGACTGGACCAAACAGATCCATGTGTAGAAGCTCAAGAGGCAACTCAATGGAATTAACTTTCTTAGCCTTGTGAGCCTTCTTGGTATGTTTTTCTTTCTTACAAGCAACACAACAATCCGGTAGTTGGAAGTTCTTAATGTTTACTCTACGCACTAGATCATTCTAGATCAAGTGGTTCATCTTCTGGGGATTTATGTGTCCCATTCTCCTATGCTAGGAGATGGAGTCTTTCTCTGTTGCTTTTTACAAGAAGCATTGTACTTGATGATCAGTTAAGGAGGCCTTTGATAGATCCAAGACATATATCATTATATCTTGAAGCTGACATTAAGACTTGGTTCTCCGGGATTACATAATCCTTCTTCAACACGTAACACTTCTTGTTGTCAAAGACTACCTTAAATCCTTTGTCACAGATTTGGGATACCGAAAGTAAGTTATTTAAAGTTGTTGAACATAGTTTACCTTATCAAACTTCATTTTCTGGTTTCCCACTTCTCCTTGAGTTGTGATGTATCCTCCTTTATTTCCAGCAAACGAAACATGTCCTCCTTTAATTTGTTTGACGTTTGAAAGGAAAGACAAGTTCCTAGTCATGTGCCTTGATGCTCCGCTATCAACAATCCAGGTATTTGTAGAACCACTATAGCGCACACCCTACACATTTGAAGGAAATGATTAGTTTAGGTTAGGGACCCAAGCCTTAACTGGCTTGGGTGACCCAAAGGCATCACACATCATCAATTCTACCCACTGTCTATTAGAAGGTGAGGGAAGGTCTATTTTTTTCTTGTTCTCGTTATCAGATGTGGAACTTAATTTTTCCTTCCATAAGCCAGTTTTGTCTAAGGCCTGTTTATGATAAACAGACGACTGGCTTACAGTTTGAACTTTATGTTCACTAATACTTTTTGGTGGAGTAATAGAGCTTTGTTTCGAAGAACTTGGTTTAGTTTCATGAAGTTCAACTTTCTTCCTTGGTGTCTGATAGTAAGGACAACGAGAAGCGATGTGTCCATACTTTCCGCTGTTGTAGCATGATCTATTTACAACATGTTGGTGGAATGGTTTCTGTGGGGAAGTATGTGACACATGTGTAACTTTAGTTTGTTTAAGTTTTGACACTTCATTAACAAAATTCATGGTTTGAACATTTTTACCATCTTTAACCTTTTGTTTATTTGGACTAAGACATGGTGCACGTGATTGGTTAACTTGTTTGGTCTTTTTGGGTTCAGTATGAGACATGCTTGAACCTGACTTTATCTTAACCTCTTCAAATTGTTTATCCAAATTAACAATAGGCAACTTACCTTTAGATTGAAAAGTGGCCTCCTTCTATTTAGTGACAGATTCCTCCGATTTACTCGTGAAATCTGGATCACTAACTAGAGGAGTGGACACCGCATGATCCTTGACAGGGTTGTTATTTACTGGTCTACATTTTGCATTTAACACTGTCTCATGTGGTGGTGAAACCACTTTGTATCCCAACCCCTCCCCATTGTTTTGTTCTCTCACTAAATGTTGTACTATATGAGAAGAACTTGTCCAACTGTGCAGTTTTTGTTTTAATGAGTTTACTTCGATTTCCAAAACTGCTTTTTCTTTCTTAGTTTCTTCTAGGGAGTTTAAATAGAACTTCATGTCATTTGCTTGGTTAAAAGCAACAACCACAGTTTCCCTTAGTTGTTTATTTAAAAGCTCTATTTTCTCTTTGTAACTGTGCTCATTTTGTTTTAAAATTCGGTTAGCCTCTGTGCACAACTGCAGGTCATTTACTAAGCTATCATTGTGATATAATAACCTAGCAAATTTTGAATCTATGTTGTCTCTAAATTTATTACATTCAGTTGAAGCATGATTATCAAAAAGTTGGTCTGTGGTACTTACCTGAGAGGGTTCGGTTGAATCAGCCATCATCGATGAGTTTGACTGTTCGGGTGCTGGTGATTCTGAACATGTTGTTCTTGGACCAGCTTTATTCAGGTGAGTGACCACAGTAGTAGTATCTTCATGATCTGACATTACTAGTTCAACTGCTATATCACCTTCACTTGTAGTGTCATCATCCAAAACCTCAACATTTGCAATGTTGGACTCACCCGGGGAAACAAAACAAAAGGTCCAATCTTGACCTTCGTCATCTTGTGCAGTCAGAGCTTTAGGATCTTTGCTTGATGATGCGGCCTCATTTGTGGGTTTGTCATTACGGTTGAATGATGAGAAAGGATTACCGTTACCTGTTTTCTTGGGCTTTACACATTCATGTTTGAAATGCCCCTTTTCTCCACAGTTGAAATAGGTAACTTTGGTTTTATCGAAACCAAAAGTTGTATCCTTAGTGGCATCAAGTTCTATCCAGTCTTCTTCACAAACTTATTGGCTCTATAGACAACACTAGCCAATGCCCACATAATATCCATTCTTTCCAATTCATTCTCGTCCACCTGCTCGTAATCCTCATAAGCCAGATGGCAATTTCCGATCTTTCCTGCAACTAGACCGTCATAGGAATGAACAACTGTAGCTAAGAGGTCCATATGCTTCTTTGCAACCTCCACAGTGATATTCCCGAGATTCTCGGTCTTCAACTTCGTAGTGTTTGATTCAGGTACTATGTATTGGGTGCTAGATGACCCAGACGTTTCATATCCTGAAGTAGACGATTGCAGAGGAACTACTAAACTTGACACAAAAGCAGTTTGAAGTGGTGCTCCTGAGCTTTTTGAGGTGGATGTTGAATTATACAGAGACGGGTTTTGATCATAAGATCCTTTCTGAGACCTGTACTTCATCCTCAATTCCTCCTCCCTTAGTTTCAGGATGAAGTCGTTTATGTCTAATTTGGCTAGTAAATTATTCTGTCTCAAATTAGACATAAACGAGTCCCACTTCTCTGGCAGACCATCAGCAAAGCTTGAGACCTTATCTTCCATTGACGTTGTAACCCCATGAGTGTGCAACTCACTCATTAAATGGTAGAATCGGCCGATGACATCATCCAAGCTCTCCTTGCCCATCAATGAGAAGTTATCGAACTCCTTCTTCAAAGCTTTCGCCTCTAGGGCTTTTAGCGATGCATTCCCGTCGTATCGTTTTTCCAGAGCCTCCCAAAATTTCTTTGCCTGCTTATTCTCAGAAAATTGGTGGAATATATCCTTAGGTATCGACTGAGTCAACAGAGCATAGACCTTTTTCTCAGTATTGTACTTCACCTTCTGGCTATCAATCATTAGAGTAAGTTTGACACCATCAGCACCAACCGGCATACTATAACCAGTCTCGATTGATTCCCATAGATTAGGATCAACACCATTTAGATAAATTTCGAACCTTTGCTTCCATTGTGCGTAATCGTCTAACGTGATAAGCTTAGGCGGCTTATTGTGATTCCCAATCTCATTTTCCAGAAGTAACAGGTTCTGGATACGAGTCCCTACCTGCAGTAAATGCCAAGTACTGATCTTCCATTTCTTTATACTTCGAGAGTTAGAACAAAACTATTTAACTGGTGCGAATGGAGAGATGTGATTGGGTCAATCGTGCAGATGGACTAATGCGGATGAGACAATCGTGCGATTGAATCAATGCGGATGAGTCAATCGTGCGATTGAGTAGGTGCAGTTGAACAATGCGAATGGGGTGTTCAGTCGTACGAATGGATGGGCGACTAAGTTCAATCGTGCGTATGGGAGGTGCGATTGAGCCAATTGTGCGACTGAGGCTGTTGGATTTGAAAAATTGTAGGCACTTTGACACAAAAATACGATTTTTCACAAACCCTAATTTGCCATAAGCCGGAAAAACATGAACTTTTAGACCTGGAGACACTGAAAAACACTGTTTTACCAAAAAGATGGTGTTTTTGATTGCAAAAACGTGAGATTTACACCCAAAACTAGGGGTGTGCATGGTCGTTTTGGTTCGGTTTTGGCCAAAAACCGAAACCAAAAACCGATATTTCGGTTTCTAGGTTTTTAAAACCGTTGGGTTTCGGTTTTTTCGGTTTTAACTTCGGTTTCGGTTCGGCTTTTGGTTTTTTTCGGTTTTACCATATGTGCTTCAAGTTTAAAACAAAAATGTTTTAAAGTAATGAATTTAAGGCTAAAACTTTGGCGTTACATTATTTTGTTGATCTCTAAATATAATCTATATATTTATATAATTTAGTTGATATTAAAATTAAATGCAACACATAAAACATAAGAACAATATATTCAATAAAACATTTTCATCTATCAATTCAAATAAAAATTAAATATTATTTTTGAAACCTAAATATTTAATCTCTTTTAGATAAGACAAATTAAATAAGTAACTAATAGACTAATAATTTTTATAACTATGTGATTACACCTCTAAATTACAAGTTTGATTATATGGTTTCGGTTTGGTTTTTTCGGTTTTTGTTACAAGCAAAACCAAAACCGAACCGAAAAATTCGGTTTTTAAAAAATCATCAAACCAAACCGTTGGTTTTCTAGCGGTTTCGGTTTTATCAGTTCGGTTACGTCGGTTATTTTGGTTACGGTTCGGTTATTTTGGTTTTTTGCTCACCCCTACCAAAACGATTGAATCACACGCAAAATCAAGAGCCAAAGCTCTGATACCACTTGTTAGGACCGTTTAGGTACGGAGTAATAACTAATTGATAGGATCAAATGAATCAATATGTGATGATTTATGAACACAATTCAATGAAATTCACACAAAGTAATCAAATCAAAACAAGATATCAATAAACTTCAAGTTTTCATTAATATCAAGCTAAGACAATTACAAGCATGAAAGCAGATTCGAATATCTTGTGTATTCGTTTTTCTACCTGCAAATCTAAGCTATTTATACTGAAAACAAAAAGTAAAGGAACTAACAAATTACACAAATAGTCCCTATACTATTACAAACTATTAAAAGACAAATAAAGACAACATGTTAATCTTTCTTAGAGCACTTAACAATACTCCCCCTAAGATTGACATGGTCTTCTGTCTTCAAACTCTTCAAGCTTTGACTGCTAACTTTATCTTCAATTCTATCTTCAACCTTGACTTCATCATTCAAAGTAATTTGTTGGTTCTTCTTTGACTTTGAACATTGGCTTCTGTTTGTACATATCTAATTCTTTAAAAGCTTTTGATATTGCAGACTTGAATTTACTTGCAAGAATGCCTTGTTCGGGTTTAGCTTCATTTGTTTTAATCTCCATCTTGTACATTCTTTCCAATGTGTCTTTTGAAAGACATGAAATATCAATGTTAGCATATAACTCAATAGGCTTGTTACTTTCCTTTGAGTACACTTCTAATACTCCTTTCCTTGATATTCTCATGAATTCAATATCTTTAATATCTTTCTTTACAATGTTGGCATATGCAAGAGCTTTTCTCAAAGATATTCTTTCCATGGCAGCATTCATCACATTGATAATAAAAATGAAATATTTCTTATCTTGCTCAGCTACTTCAGGAGATACCTTCTCAAATTTTTGTACTGACAAAAATGAAATATAACTTGGATGTAACAGTTTTAGTTCAAAAACTCCAAATAAAGTAATCATGTCCTCATCCCATCTTTCTAGATTTCAAACTAACTTCAGCTCAAATGTCTCAGTATTATAAAACCATCTGAGAATTGGCTTTGAGTTTTGATTACCGTCAATCACTTTCAGTCCAGGAGTTGTAAATTTTTCAAAATATTTATCACAAAATTCTATCAAAGAATGTTCTTCTTCTGAATGGACTCCCTTAAGCTTCTTGTTTTTCTTCAGAGTAGCAAAGTACTCTTTGTCCTCTTGATCACATCTTGTGTTAGAAAATTGCTCGATATATCCAATCCTCTTCTTAATAATTCTACAAACATCTTCCTATATTTTGAATCAGAAGGATTGATCAGAGGTAATCTATTCAGCTCTTTTAAATCTTGCACATGAAGTTTTATGATACTGGAGTAAAAACGATAGACATCACACACAACATTTACTCTCTTTATCAAAAATGCATCAAACACTTCATCATACTTCCATGCAATGGTCTTTTCTTGATTGGTAAAATCTGGAGCAATCATAGCATTCAACAGTTCAGCAACTGATTGTCCGTTTTGCAATATGTTTCTTACCAAGTCTTCGGTTGTTCTTGAACTATCAAGAATATGCATTTGATCAGTTGATGCTTTATAAGTCTGTCTTTCTGGATAAGCAAACACTTCTATCAATTCTTTTTATGAGCATGAGCATCATCAAATCTTGACATTTGTTTTATCTCCTGAGGCTTTAACATTCTTGTTCTCTTTGTTATTTCAAGATACTGAAGGTTATCTGTATCAAGTACTATCATTTTCTTCATTTGTTTCTCAGTCTCTTGAAAGCTTCTGACAAGATTTCTCAGCGATACAGATTGTAATCTCTTTAGCTTCCTCCAAGGGTAATTTCCAGATTGCAACCATGATCTAAGAGCTGGAATACTCATATCATCTGGATCAGGATGGTGCAACTTAGAACTAGACAGTTCTTCTACATTTATTACTTCTTTTGCTCTTGTCCATTCACCATGCTCAACAACAATCTCATTTGGATCTATTGAAGCAACTGACTCTGCATAGATACATTTCTCGTATTCATCGTTAATCTGACAAACAGTCAGTCCATCCAAATATACTCGATTGTATTTCATGTTCACAAGATAATTATATTTTTCTTCAAAGTCTTGTAGTACTTCATCTTGTTCTTGAATATGTTCTTGTGAAGAGAAATGTGACACAAATTCAACTTCATCAATATCTTCATTATCAAGAACTTCATCATACCAATCATCATTGTATATTTCCTCCGTATCATCTAAAGCATCAATTTGTTCTTGAACATTTTGTTCTTCAACAAATTCTTCAGTTCTTTGAAGCTTAGAAGAGGATTCAGTTTGAGAAATATCTTCTAATTCACTCACTTTCCTTTTGCCTTTTATTTGCTCAAGATTTTCATCAACCTGCATCTCAGTACTAATCACATGTACTGGTGATATAGATTTCTGAGCTTCTTTTTTCTTTAGCAATTCAGCTTTGAGATTTTCATTTTCTTCAGATAATTTCTTGAATTTCTCCTCAAGAATATCATAATCTTTAATCATTACTTCAAAGTTTTTTATCACGTCTTTTTTATCTTTGGCAAAACTTACAATCTTTCCATCTTTTAAGACATTCTTCAAACAACTTTAAATTTTCATCTTTTAGCTTTTGAATTTCTTTTTCACAAGATCTGTTTATCTCTTTCATTCTTTCATTCTCTACTTTCAACTCTTCAATCTATTTTTCTTTGCTTAAATTTTCTTCTTTCAATAGTTCAATCTCATCAACGTCAACTATTTCCTCTGTTTGTATAGACACATTGTGTGACATACTAACAGGGATTTCTTCTACTCCTTCATTTGTATCAATTTCAAATACTGGATTGAATAAAATATCATTTATAAAGTCAGAATCAAATGTTTGATTTTGAGAATTCCTTTCTTGTACAACTTCCTCAACATTTTGTTCAATCATAGATTGTGGCTCATTTCCAGTATCTTCTGCATTTCTTTCTTCATTTCCTTCTTGATGTGCTTCAGTGGCATCATCATTTCCATTATCATCATCATCACTTTCTTCACTTGATGAAATTTCAGACACATCATCATCATTTTCTTCATTAACTTCTACATCTTCAATCAGATCATTTGGATCTATTGGTTCTTCTTCAGTTAGATGGAAGTGTGGCTGAATAATATCAACTTCATCCATTGATACATTCCTGATATAATCAAAAACTGGAATGTTTTGAGCACCGTGATTATTGCCAGTCTTTTGTAAACAACCTCTGACATGTGCTCTAACTGAATCTTTTCACCAATAACTTCTTCAGCATACAGATCTGGATTTCCATCATTAATGAGAAGTTAAAGAAATCTTGGATACATCAAATACTTATGCCTTACTCCTCTTTCAAGATTAAAAATGAAACCATTCATTATCCACTTAGCCATATTAAATCTTCTGTTTGTGGATAAGGCTATAATTGGTGATGCAATGTCTACAGGGAATGAATCCCAACCAGCACTTCTTTTAGACATGCAATGTTGAAAGATATAGCATGAAAGCTTCCAATGCTTAAATACACGAGCTCTAAAAAATTGCTTCTTAGGGAAATGATCTGGATGACCCATTTGTAGAAAAACCTCTCTACATTCATTAAATGTATATTCTGATAAATCTTCAGGATCATTATCACCCAGTCTTAGAGCTAGTCTGATTGCTTCTTTAGAAACTTCAAGCATTCTTTCTGATGTGATGAAGGCTCTTAAAACTTTGTTTCCTTGATCATCTCTTTCAATTTGAGCAGTTCTCCAGAATTCTTAATCATTCTTCCATTTATCATGGGCCTTGCACACATAGCATACACATATTTTGTTCTGAGTAGAAATCTGATAATATCTTCATACCCAGTAGCTTCTCTGTTTTCATCATCTAAAAAAGCAGCTACATTATGCTTTGGCTCAAATTTTAATTCTGCCATCTGCAAAGAAAAAGATATTATTTGAAAATTTATATTGATTAATAAACTCTATTTGTATTTATGGATTATCAATTTGAATTAATTAAAAAAATTTTTTATTTATTTAATTTTTATTTTATTTTATTCAAGAAGACTGACTGTCCATCTTCTTCTTCTTCGGCTAACAAATCTTTTTCACTTTTGGATTAAAAATAAAAATCAACAAACTCGCAAATCTGTTCTTATCAATAATCCAGTGTTAATTTTAGATATGATTCACACTTGATTAGTTAAATTTGAATTATATAGGGTTCGAACGCCCAAATAGCATTCAAACGCCTATATCAATGTACTGATTTAACTCAAATTTATATATTTGAATCACAAACTTACATTTATATATTCAAATACAATGTATACTCAATGGATTTGATTCGATTTAAGATGAAATAAGGATGTGATGTTACTCGACAGTCGCAAGTTCGAGGGTTTTGTTCTGAGAATTTTTGAAGTGAAAATGAGAAATACACATAAGTGTTCAATTTATATAAGTGAAATTTTTAGGCGTATGAGCCCTGTTTGGACGTATGGTCCCTGTTTGGGCATATGAAAACCTAGAATTCACTTATTTTGTTAGACGCATGAGCACTGTGTGCGTTTTAAATTAGACGCATGGGAACTGTTCTGACGCATAAGCACTGTTTAGGCGCTTTTGCACTGTTCAGTCGCATGGACTTTGTGAAACGTCTAACACTTGAAATTTTGAAACTATGTAGACGCATGAGACATGACAAACGTCTAATACAGAAACGCTATTTAGACGCATGGGATTATCACAAATGCCCAACACTTGTAATTTTCATAGATGTATTACAACTATTCAGACGCATGGGAATGAATCAAACGTCCACACTTGTATAATCCTGAAAATTTCATCATGCTCCTATTGAGGCGCATGTGCATTGTTTAGGTGCATGAGTTGACTTTCATGATTTAAACATTTGTGATTTCTAATTTCTTCACTTGCAACACTTTTTAGCAGTTAGATCCCCAATTTTGAACTTTTTGCATATTGCACTTTCAATTATAAAATTTTATTTTCTATTTCTTTATAATTTCTTTTGTCCCTCATTTTAGTCTCAACATAAAATCAAATATCATCTGATTTTCAACTTAAAAAGCATTTATTTGCAAATTATGTAGATTCATATTGTAATTTTCAAACACATTCTATTTTCAGTTTACACAAATACTTTGAACATAAAGCATCATCCTTTCAATTCAACATTTCAATTTTGATTATGATTATTGAATATTTTCTGAGAACAACTCTTTTATTTATTACTCCCCCTAAACTTTTAAGTTTGAAAAACTTATAAGTTTCTTATGAAAGAGAATAAGATCACACAACACATTGAGACATTGCCTTCACACACAAGACATGCGTAAAAGAAAAATGAAAATAGAATCAAAATCTAATATAGCACAAAATAAATGTCTGCAGAGAGATCATATTAATGACCAGCACATTAAAATAAAATAAATGTGGAGAGCCATAGACAATGAATAAATCCTGATCAAGTGTGTTCCAGGTCAATGATATCACAGCAAAGGAGACACAAGATCTAAGGACATACAATGAGTGTTTTTGACACAATTATCAACTCACTTACTTTTCAATTCTTGGATTGATTAGTGTTGATTTAGATATGACATGATGTAAAGCATACAGAGACTAAGAGAGCTCAACTATCATCATGAAATGTAAGAAAGAACACATGCTCAACTTATTACCTGAAACATAGATATCACCAGAGTTCATGTTACTTAGTTAATAAAGATGATTATGGATAACCATTTGATCAGCTCTGACTATTCATTTGAATAGGTTTTTCACATTGGCATCTTTTTGCATAAAAAAGAGAATCCAGGTCTGTAATGACTTACAACAAAGGATATCTCAGTACTTCAGGTCTATGATGACTCATAACAGCGAAGTGAGATGATACTTTGTAACAGATCTCATGATTTCACATAGTTTCAATAGGTGTGAGAGATGTATCTTAACAAACATTCATTCAGATAAGCTAAAACAACTCAAAAGTACTCAGATGAATACATACAAGCATGTATGTTTAGTTTGATCACAAGAATTTACTTTTTCAGCATAATAGTCAGATATTGTCTACACATCATATCTGATCATGTCTAGACTTTATTAATGAATGAAGTATGCAACTGATCTCACTAATGTACTATCATTTCTCACATGTTGCAAAACATAATCCTTTCTAAAAGAACTCTATTTTTGTATTTTGATATATATTTTTGTATTTGATTTTTTTATGAAAAACATAAAATCACACACACACAAAATATAAACAGGCAATTAACAATGAGAGTATCACTTATTATGATCTTTTGATTTAGGGAGATCACATATGATTTATAAGACCAATTGATTCTACTAAATACTCAAACCGTCCTGGTAGGAAGGTTTAGTAAATAGATCTACCAATTATTTTTCTGTTGCAATTTGAATCAATATGATTAATTCTTTTTCAGAGTTATCTCTAAGAAAATGATATCAAATTTTGATATGTTTTGTTTTTTAGTGTTGAACAGGATTAGCTGTTATGAACATAGTAGCTGTGTTATCAATGTAAATTGGTGTTTTAAGAAAGTTGAACCCATAATCCAGTAATTGATTTTGCAACCAAAGGATTTGAGAACATCCTACTGATGCAGCAATGTATTCAGCTTCTGCAGTTGAAACAGAGACATTTGTTTGTTTCTTACATTGCCACGAGACTAATCTGGGACCAAGAAATTGACACCCACCCGAATTAGATTTTCTATCTTGACAGCATCCACCATAATCACTATCTGTATATCCATATAATTCAAAGTTACCCTCGTAAGGATACCAAAGCCCTAAGGCTGGTTTACCTTTGAGATACCTGAATATCCTTTTGACAGCAATTAAGTGAGATTCTTTCAGGTCTGATTGATACCTGGCAATACACAAACAACATACATAATGTCTGGTCTAGATGCAGTGAGATACATCAAAGAACCAATCATTGATCTGTATAACGTTTGGTCAATAGATTTTCCTTTTGGATCAGGTTCAATCTTGGTGTTAACATCTGCTGGAGTTCGTATGGACTGACAGTCTTGCAACTTAAATTTCTTTAAGAGCTTGTCAACAAACTTTTCTTGATTGATGAAGATTCCATCTGTAGTTTGCTTGACTTGAAGTCCAAGAAAGAAGTTAATCTCTCCCATAGAACTCATTTGGAATCGAGATTTCATGATTTCTTCAAATTCATTGCACAATTTGGATAGGTAAAACCAAATATGATGTCATCAACATACACTTGTACACATAAAAGATCATTATTATCCTTCTTTATGAATAAAGTTGGATCAATTTTCCTTGTGTGTATCCATGTTGAATTAAGTGTTGTGACAACGTCTCATACCAAATTCTAGGGGCTTGATGAAGTCCATATAAAGCTTTACTCAGTTTATATACTCGATGTGGAAATTGTGCATCCTCAAAGCCTAGAGGTTGCTTCACAAACCATCATCAGTGATTGGACCATATAGAAATTCACCCTTTACATCCATTTGATACACCTTGAATTTCATGAATGAAGCATAAACCATAAAAACTCGAATTGATTCAAGTCTTGCAACTGGTGCAAACACTTCATCATAATCTATACCTTCTTCCTGTGTGTATCCTTGTGCAACAAGTCTTGCTTTGTTTCTTATTACAACACCACGATCATCAGTCTTATTTCTAAATAACCATTTCGTGCCAATTGCATTTTGTCCATCAGGTAGATCTACCAAATTCCACACTTCTTGTTTGCGGAATTGAAGTAATTCTTCTTGCATGGCTTCTATCCAACCAGTGTCATTAATGCTTCGTAACATTTTTAGGAACAATTTGAGAAAGAAAACAAGAGTATAAATACGTTTACTTGTTCTGATTTACTTCTTGTTGTTCTCTCATTCAATGAACCAATAATCTGAGAAATTGAATGATTCTTGTGAATACGAGATGTAGTAATCTCATCACATTGAACATTTATTGAAGTTTGGAACTTGAGTAGGTGAATTGACAAAGTAATCAAAGTTACCTGTATCAACTACATCACCTTAAATGGATGATGTTCCCAACTCAAGTATCACAAACTCATTACCATCATTAGGAATATTTTGTGATTCTTCCTAATTAATTGACTCTGAATGATCTGAAACTGTATTTTCATGGTTTTGTATTGTTGAATCCTTGACAAATGAAAAAATGGGTAGTCTGAGCTTGAATCATCTGGGTCATCAGAATCTGAATCTTCACTGAAAGATCCAAGATCTCCTCTTGAGTTCTTCTTATCTGTAGAATTAAGATAATTTGGTTGATCAAACAAATTAGATTGAAAAGAGTTTGATAATGAATCTAAGTCAAATAACCATGCAGGACCATTTGAAACTGATGGAAAAGAATTTTTCAGAAATTTAACGTTGAATGTTTCAAGGATTACATTTGTCCTAGAGTTGTAGACTCGATAGGCTTTTGAACCGATGATATCCAACGAAAAATCCATTATCAGATTTTGCTTCAAATTTTCCTAATTGATCACTTGAATTAAGAATCATAACAGGACAACCAAATGATTTTAAAAAGTTTATGTTCGGTTTTCTGCCAAACATTAACTCATATGGAGTTTTTAGTTATCTTTGACAATTAAGATTCGATTCTGAACGAAACACGCAGTTGATATTGCTTCATCCCAAAAAGTGATAGGGATTTTGGCATCAGCTAACATAGAACGAGCAGCTTCAATCATGTTCTATTCTTCCTTTCAGCAACTTCATTTTGTTGAGGAGTTCTGGGAGCACTGACTGATGAGCTATCCCTTTCTGTGCACAAAACATTTCAATGTTAGCATTTTTGAATTCTGTTCCATTATCACTTCTTATTATTTTCACTTTGTTGTCTAATTGATTTTCAACTTTAATTATAAATTATTTTAGTAATTCAGCTATTTCAGATTTGGCATAAAGAAAGAAAACCCATGAAATCTTGTGAAGTCATCAATGATAACTAAACAATATGATTTTCGTCCAATACTCTTGACGTTTGTTGGTCCAAAAAGGTCCATATGTAACATCTGGAGAGGTTTGGATGTTGAGTTTATTGGCTTGGACTTATAAGACGCTCTGTGTTGCTTTCCCTTCAAACATGCTGAGCAGTGATCATTTGTTGCAAACTTCTTGATGGAAGTCCAATGACATGATTTCCTGCTACAAGCTTGTTCATGTTCTTGAAGTTTGAATGACCGAGACGTCTATGCCAAGTTGGCTTTCATCATTTGATGCCTTTGCAATTAGGCATGTTGTTTCAGTTAAGGATCAACTTGAGACATATCCAATTTGTATACATCTCTGTCTCTCTCAGCTGTATCAATCACCCAATCTTTGCTTATCTTGAAACCTGGCTTCAAAACATAACAGAATGAATCATCAAACAGAACAGAATAAGATTTGTCACATATTTGAGATACGCTTAAAAGATTAAAGTTCAACTGTGAACAAAAGTTGACTTTATCAAAGCTTATTATCCCATTGGATATGTTCCTTCTCCGGTTATTTTTCCTCCAGCATCACCACCAAAGGCGACGTGAGTTCCATATTTTAACTTAAAGTCTTGTAACAAGGCAGTATTGCCTGTCATGTGCCGACTACACCCACTATCCACATACCATGTATGATTGGTCTTTTTGGGCGTACCTGCACTACAAGAAAGTTAAGTTGAAATATCTACCCAAGCCGAAATGGTCTTGGGCTTTCCAAATTTATCAACAATTGTAAATTATTTATAATAGAGATTATTCAAATCAGGTTTGTTTTTGATGAATTTACCAATTTTATTTTGAAACTTGTTTGATTTATTTTTGTGAACATTCATACCATTTGATTGATCATCTTTTGAAATGTATTGATGACTAACAATTTTATTATTCATCCTTACAGGTCTTGGTATGAAGTGTTCTTGCATGTTATGTTTTGAGCTCACATTATTGTTCTTAGGAAAAGATCTCAAACCTACATTAGGTTGATTAATGTCTCTTTGAAATCCATTAGTTTGATTTCTCAAATATTGTGGATTAGCAAATCCTTTGCTCATGTTTAGTTTTGCAAAGTTTCTAGTGGGAGATCTATTTCTAAAGTAACAATTTGCAGTGTTGTGAGTCTTTTCATCACAATAAGTACAATATTTGTTATAATAACAATCTGTTGTCGAATGATTTCTCATGTCACATATGTGACAGTACTTGTTAAAGTAGCACTCAGCAGTATTGTGATTATTCATATCACAAATTTCACAGTACTTTTGTGGAGTTAAAAATAACTTTTTTGTTAACTTTTGACAATGACATAATGTTTGATTTTGGTGTCAATAGTTAACTGTTGTCTTTCATTTTTCACAGTTTGATTTTGTGTCAGATTATTGTTCATTTGTTTAACATGAACTTCCTTCTTGAATATATTAGAAACAAATCTTTTTGCTACAGCGGAAGTCTTTGAATCTGAACTAGATTTCAGATCAGAGTTTGATTTGTTCATAATATTTGCTTTATTATTTGGAAGAGAATTCATATTTAACATACCTGCTGACACAAATTTAATTGGTTTTAGTTTTGATGCTTGATTTGTTGCTTTAATCAAATTTTCTGAACTTTTGTTTTGTTCAGATGTTGCTTTTGCAGATTTCTTTCTTCTTCTTTGATTCTTTGATTTAGAAGAACTTGGTTTATTTTCAGATTGACCATCATCAGAAGAAGATTCCTTTTCTGATTGAAATTGTTTCATATTGATGGTGTTTGAATCTTCTGATGTTCCTATCTGTTGTTTATCCTTGTTTTGAACTCTCACTTCTTCTATTACATTATGAATTTGATCAGAAGAGATATTTTGTTTTGGTTGTTTTGGTTCATATGATTTTATCTTGATTGGATGACCATTTTTTATTTTTTCTTGATCTTTTTCAACAAACACTTGAACATTTTCTTTTTCTTCTTCTGCATTCTTGTTTTTGATCTGGAAGGCTTTAAGCTTTGCTTTATTTTCAGGTGAATGATCATAAGTATTGAAGTTCTCTGGTAGTGTGTTTGTGATAGATTTGGGCATAGGTTCATGAGTGAAACCTAACCCTGCCTTTTGTTTATCTTTTCTTTCACTGATTAGTTTTTCTACTATCATTTTTGAACTCTTTACTTTTGCCAGATCAACTTGAGTAGCAGCATGTGCTATTTTCTCTTGTTTAAGATTCTTAGTCATCTCTTCTAGTTGTTTTGTAACAATTTCTAATCTTTGATTGTTTTGTTCCATGAAGTTTGAAGAGAGATAATCTTTTGATCTGCAGTTTTATGATCAGATTTAAGTTGGTTATGCATAGATTCCTCTTGTTTTAGCTTTTCACAGATTTTGAATGAATAGTTTCTGTAGTGTTCAACATGTTCATAGTATGATTTGGTGCAAAGCTTTTCTCTTACTTCTGATGGTATTTCAGGAAATTTTGGAACTGTGGTTTCAGGTGTTGAAGTAGAAGAGTTAACCTTTGGTTGATCAGACTGAACCATTAGAGCTACTTCCTCTGTATCCTCTTTAGGATCAGACTTGTCACTCCAATCATAGTCATCTTCCTCCTCATCACTTTCCACTTTTGGGTCATTGTTTTCTGACCAATCTTCTTCTTGAATTTCTGCAAAAAGAGATAAACTTGATGTTAATTCATTTGTAAATTGATCTGCATATGCACTCCAATCATATCCATCTTTTATGCTGACTACTATGCTTTCTTTGTTTCATCAGATGATTTGGTTTCATCTTTAAGCTCTGGCATAGGAAGACTTTGATAAGGCTTTTGAAAAGTCTTCTGAGCTTGTTGAAACCTTTGATTATTTGAGCTTGATTGAGCACTTCCTCCATTATTCCTGGAGCTTTGCATTCTCTTGAGAAGTGTCCATAACTGTTGCAGTTAGAACATCTAGCTTTTGACTTGTCAAATCCAACAGTCTTGTTTGCACTAGGCTTGTATTTCTTGTTGACATAAGAATGTTTTTGAGTCCTGTAGGCAATCATCACCATCTGCCAGTTCAGGTCCATCTCTTCAACATCTTCAGGATCCATCTCAAATAAATCCTGCAAAAAAAATCTAGTTGAGTTAAATGGCTACCTTGATATGCTTGAAAGCTGGCCATAAACAGTGAATGCAGTTTTGGACTCTTCATCCTCTAATAGGATGTTAATCACATCTTTAACTTTGCTAGATTTAGCAGAGTTAGATGATGAGAAGTCTCTGTCTGAATATTTGATGATTGGGACTGTGGTTAGGAGGAGATTGAGAATGAGACTGAGTTGTATATGCAGGTGCACTGGTAATGATGAGTCAGTGAAAAATCCTGCTCCAACAAACAGATCTCCTTCTTCTTCAGGACTTTTCTCACTCTTTGCCATGAATGCATTCTCTATAGTGGTTGCAGGAGAAGCAACAAACTGATATTGAGACATTGATGCTGCTCTATCATTGTTCCTTGAGCTTTCATCAATCTCCACTGATTCTATTTTTGCAATAAGAAGATCTAGATCCATTGGAAACTTTTCAGTATGCTTTAGTAGAGTTACAGTTTGTTTCCATGATGATGGTAAAGCATTGAGTAGTCTGAGATTTAAATCTTCAAGATCAGGTTTGATACCAGCTGTTGACATCTCAGTTATGAGTTGAACAAATCTGTTCATCATCTGATTTATTGTCTCTCCAGACAAATGTTGAAACAATTCTAATTGTCTTTTCAGCTTTTGTTTCTTTAGAATTTGAATCTCCTTACCTCCTTCACAAATGATCTTCAATGCTTTATATAGTGTATATCCAGTTTGATATGCATCAAGCCTTGTAAGAATTTCCAAAGGTAGTCCTTTACACATCAATGAATAGGCTTTAATATCATTCTTAACTCTTTTCAGATCATCTCTTTGAAGATCATCTTCTGGATAAGGTTCTGGAGAATCTTTAGTATACACGTCCTTTTTTCTATAGATTTCCAGAGATCAGTGTCAATGGAATTAAAATGTTGTTTTAGTCTAAGAGACCAATTTTTGAAATCAGCTCTATTTTTAAGTTTTGGAACTCTGTTTTCAGAATCTTATGATTTTACCATTCTTATATTTTTGTTGTTTTCTTATATTTTGAATTGTTAAAAAATTGAAAAAGTTTTCAAAGAATTTTATTTTAAATTCTAAGTATCGAGGTTGAAACGTCTGAATAGTATTCAAACGCCTCAACAGTTGATGCGTCTAAGTTGAGAGTTGTCTAAGGGAATGCCTTAGAAATTATTTTCAAAACGTCTAAGTATTAATGCGTCTGGAAGGTTTCAAGCGCCTAAACAGTTGTCAAACGCCTGAATAGTTGTCAAACGCCTAAACAGTTGTCAAGCGTCTAATAGTTGTCAAACGCCTAAACAGTTATCAAGCGCCTAAACTCAACAAAGGTGATACGTCTGAGATTCTTCTCTTCAACAATACTCAAACGACTAACTAAAAACGTCTACACAGTGTTAATGCGACTAACACTTAGACAAATTTTCAGTCAATCTCAGCTCATGCGACACATTCATCATCTTCAAATGAATGTAACAAACTCAAATCTTCTGAATTCTTCAAATGTTGATGAATTCGATTGAAAATTTTCGATTAAACAAGTTTTATGCCGATAAACATTCTTCTTAATATCAATTTCTTCAATTTCAACAACAAATCACTCGATTTTGAGATTTTCAGTTCGAAACTTCAAACCTTTTTCTCGAACAACAAAATTCAACAAATTGACTTGAATTTGATGAATTTATCAGCTAATTGTGATTCAAATCATGTTTCTGATGATGAAACACAATTGAAATTCACAAATTTTCAATTGAGTTGTATCTTAATCACAGATTCAGTGAGATTTTTGAGGTTTTTCAAGTTCAATAAACTTCAAAAAAATCAATCACTAATAGCTTACCAACAGCTCTGATACCATTTGATAGGATCAAATGAATCAATATGTGATGATTTATGAACACAATTCAATGAAATTCACACAAAGTAATCAAATCAAAACAAGATATCAATAAACTTTAAGTTTTCATTAATATCAAGCTAAGACAATTACAAGTATGAAAAGCAGATTCGAATATCTTGTGTATTCGTTTTTCTACCTGCAAATCTAAGCTATTTATACTGAAAACAAAAAGTAAAGGAACTAAAAAATTACACAAATAGTCCCTATAATATTACAAACTATCAAAAGACAAATAAAGACAACATGTTAATCTTTCTTAGAGCACTTAACACTAATTCTACCAACTCAATAGTGTGAAATCCTATTTGATTGGCGATCCAATCAGGCAGACACAGTTATGATCACTCTAATGATTATGAAATGTTATGAATGATTAGAACACGATCAACTGTGATCTATGAACTTGGAACATGTCTTTTTGAGTCTCTGGACGGCTAGGGTACGATTATGTGCGTAGGTATTCGAATTATTTTGTTTTTCCATGAATTAGGTGGTATTATAGGTTAGGGTTTTCCATTCGTGCGACTGAACCATTAGCATGGTTTCGTCGTGCGACTGAAGCATACCGTTGATCCATTCGCACGACTGGATTCGCACGACTGAAGGTCCAGTCATGCGACTGAGTCAATCTTATGTCTCAATTTTGCGACTGAGATTAAGTTTAAACATGTTTCTCAATCATTATAGACTAAGAATTATGTAAACAATCACAAACCTATATAGTTAGTTCAATATGCATTATTACACAATAAAAAATGAAATATTAAACATTATAAGCATTAACCACACATTGCATTTCATTCATACCCATTCAATTACATATATGTAAGACATGAAAGACATTTTACATTAAGCTCCTAAACTAGGTATACATGTATCTATAGTTATAATAGCTATTTATTAATTAATTAATAACTATGCATAATTAAAATTCCAAATATGTTAACTTCAAATATGCAAATGTGTAATACATGAGTTTATTCAACTCATAAATACACAATACTTAAGACATAGCTTTTAATATTATAAACCATGTCATAGTAAATTTGTTTAGTCTATGTATTACATGAGATTGTAACCTAGTATGTAAAATATAATAATAAATTAACAACTAATTAATCTGATACATTAAAAATAATAATAAAATAACACGATGTCTCGTTATTTTTTTTATCATAATTGTGTATTGTTGAACATTATAAGTTTTGAAAAATATATTGGTGAAACAATATATTATGTACTTTTAATTGTAAAATACAATGATAGATAACAAGTTTATATAATGTATAAACAAACACTATAAGTTTTGATAAATATATTTGTGATAGTATATTATATTGCACTTTTAATTGTAAAATATAAAGTAGATAATGAGCTTATATAATCTTTAGAAACAATTATAATAACATGAAATGATCTAAAAGTTAAAATACAATGATAAATACATATAATAAATAATTTAAAATATATAACATAATAAGCATATATGACACAATGAGCTGATATATTTGACAAATAAAATGATATTTATCAAGGCCACAATATTTTTAAGACTTTTTAGATTATATACACTTTTTATTATAACACTACTCTTATCTATACTATATATAAAACATATAAGAGCAATAGTTTAAGATACTGTAAAACTAAAAACAATAGTTTTACTCAATGAATAAGATACAACTATTTTTAATGATAAAATAATAATTATCTCATTATGTACATACTATCCTCTTACAATTCATTACATGATAACCCTATACTTATTAATTTAAAATATTTGCACTATTTGAACTTTGCATTATTTTAGGGATTATATAAACTTTTGAAATTTTCATTATTTTAAGAACTTTAAGAACCATATAAAACTTTGAAAATTGCATTATATTAGTACTTGTTTGTCCTCAACATATTAGATTTTTTATAAAAGACTACAAAAATAACAAAATACCAGAAACATTTGCCGGATGTAAAATGCTACTCCACCACATTGTGTCTCGCCACATCATGTAGCCACCATTCTAGTAATAATAAGCGCATATCATTTTTAGTTTGAAAAAATTTAATTAGAAAACTCGTTTATATTAGCCGAGCTCAAGCATTAAAATTAAAGAACTACACGAGCTAAGATCAGATCAAACAGAAGTTTGAGTTTTCATAAAGGAAAAAGATCCTAACAAAAGCTTAAACAAGCTCAGGTTTGGTTTGATTTCTCTACCAATCTTATGTAAAATCTAATATGTAGTAATTACCAACTTTTATTTACTTTATGGTTTGTATATTGTATTTAGTGATTTGTACTTATTATTTGGTTTCTTTATTGTTATTTTCTTAATTTTACCTATTAATTACAATAATTTTTTTCTTTCACAATTTAACCGCAATACGTTTTTCACTTACATTATCTCTATACTTTTTATTTTTTATAAAATTACCTTTGTACGTTACGGTCTAAACTTTTCGAGTTACACGTCGCATAGTACGTGTATGGTTCAGCATTTGCACACCTATTTTTTATAGTTGAACTGTCTTGATGCAACATACATATCCTAGATCAACTTAGTTATCGCTCTGGTTTACCCTTTGGGGAATTCATGTATGGTTTCGTATTGGTTTCTAGTTATATTTCTGGTGACATAATAATAAACCCTTTGGGGTTTTTTTGATAGGCGAGCGTTTTGGTATTGTCTTTAATTGAACTTCTGTTGAGTCTTTCCGGTGTTGATGGTTACTGACGGTAGTGTGACAATTGTGCTACTTGGCACTGGTTTTACAACCCTCGTCTTAACGCGATGGGTTTAATACTAGTTTCGTATACATTAATCGGTAAATTGAGTTTTGTTAAATGACTTGCTAAGTTAAATATTAAGTGAGTATGGACTTAATAGTTAATTGTTTAATTTAAAATAGTTTTTAATGAACTTATCATCCAAACTAATTGATTTACATTTGTTACTAATTTTATGAAGGTCGGTTTCAAAAATATTTTGTCGGTTTTAAAAATTCTTAGAGTTGGTGTCTAACATTTCTTTGATGGGAGTTCAAAGTTTATGGGACTAGATATCAAAATTACTTGAGAGTTGGTTAACACTTGATCGTGTATATAATATTAGGAAAAAGTTTCATGGGGTGCAAATGACCTCAACACAAACATCGAGTCCGTCATTTTTTATATTATATTTTAAAAGTCTGTTTATTTCTTCTACAATCCCAAATTATTTTAAGGATTCTTGAAATGACCCTGTCTACATATATAGAGCGTAAACACGCAAGTCATATAAGCATGTGGGTCATAAAGTAGTTAGTGCCACTTTTGTGTAATTTGGCTCGTTGGTGAGTTCTCACTCCTGTCACTCGCAACGAACTGGCCCACCCGTCGGAGTGCCCACCACGTTACTAGAACTAAATGTGACAAAAACATATAATATAACTACAAGATTTTTAATATAATAAACTAAAATGTTGGTAATATATTATACATATCGTTTATAATAAAATAAATATATAAACACATATTTCTTTAATGTTTTTCGACTACAGTATTTATATATGCAGACACGTTATTTTATTAATTTAAATAAACATACGTCAGATATTACATATGATTCCATCGAATCTGACAATAGGTCCATGACAAATTTTGAATAAATTATTATCTCACTAGATGACATAGTCTCACCGGTCCATTAACAACTATCATACATTATTTATAGATGAGATGTTTAGTTTTATTTTTATTAGCTTGTCTGTTTTCGTTATGTCATCTAAAATAACTATCTGTGTTCACACATTACATGACCTTCTAGAATTAAATCAAAAATAAATTGTAAATACATTGTTTGAAGACATGGAATATTTATTTAATGCAAAAAACATTTATTTTAAAAATATAAACCAATTAAGTAATAGGGGAATTTATATATTTCCTCTTGTTAAGATCCTTTATTACATATTTTCATATTTTTTATCTCAAATAATTTATCGTTATTACTATTTTAACCTTAATGAACTTATTGACTAATATTTATATACTTTCCTAATTTTGTTAACAGAAGTAGCCTTCATATTTTATTTTTATCTTATATCTAGAAAATCTTTGGACACTAATATTGTTGAATTTTAGTGATTGATTCCTATTCTCACATCTTGACGTAGATGAGTGGTTTTTCATAACATTTATATTTTCGTCTTCATTCATGAATCAACTTACCAACAACAAAAACAAAGCAATAGGCGAAGCTTTTCAAAAAAACACATAAAAATCTTAAAAAATCAATGGTTCTCAATTATAATATACCCTCAGGCCTCAGCTTATTGTTGTTTTCATATTATAGAAATCGAAGCATGAACCAAAACAAAATTCAAACAGATTATCGCTTCTTGAAAATTACGAATGGAAGTAAAAAAATCAATTTACCTGAAGCTTATGTTTGATATTACGAATGTAAGTCTACATTTGGCATAGTAGAAGCAGTCGCAGTGTAGGGGCGAACCTTCAGTTTGAGATTAAAGATTGTATGTATGACATATTAAATAAAATTAAAGGGTAATTAAGAAATATATTATGAAATAAAAATATGTAATTGATTTTTAGGATGGGTAAATATGCTATTCATAGTCTTAGTAGTGGGACACACGTAAAAATCCCCAAGTAATATGTAGTAGCCATTGGATATTGGTTTAGTGGCTCGAGCTCAGAGCTTTTCAGGTCATTGGTTTGATCCTGACTTTGACTGGTTTCAATTTACCACATATTTTGTGGTGTTTCCTCCAAAATTATATGAACCATGATGGTGTGGCTCATGTACGAGTTATCTTCTGACTTTAGCCAAATTCATAACAAAGTAATATGTAATAACCTGGCTCATTTAGATGGAGGAATCTCTATATATACAGACAATAAAAATTACACATGAATAAAGATGTAAACTTTTTTATCAGTTTCATACGTGTATATTCACTTATATTTATTTCTTTTAGCGATGCCTCTTTAGTTCTCAAAGTTTTTTGGGTTAAAAAATCAACTACATCCATAAAAAGTAGATAGCAATAGCATTCACAACATCTTCTTTATTTTTATCTATATAATTACATTAAAAATCACTATTTTTTATTTCTATTTTTCAAATTTAGTAAAAACATTATAGGAATTTAAACAGTGTTTCACGAAAATACAGATTGAATAGTAAAATTTTTACATTTTTCATTCACAAACACTTATAACCATATCATATATTATAGGGAATACACTCACATAAATTTAAGAAACCGACTCTGAATGCTCTAAGGCCGTTGCGGTATAACCAACAAGAAAAAAACATTTTACCGGGTATGGCTGAACCAACCAAACTTTCACCATAATTTATTTTTAGTGTTAGAGTTGTTTATCTAGTTGGTTTTTTTGTTATTCGATCCACTTATTTGAATTTGAAAATTTTAAGTTGAATTTAAATTCAAATTAAAACAAAATCACTGGCATTCAATAATTCAAATACTATTCAAACTCAGACCGATCAAATAACCAAAATTATGAGTAAACTAAAAGTGGGTTTGTTAGAGAAACTTTAGTGTCATTTGTTACATAAAATTTAGGGGGAATAACTTTTGGTTTTAGGTAGATTCAACACAGTATTAACCTTACGATACTTAAACTAATGAAAAGATCGGACTGGTTATCGATTTGGTTTTTTCATTGTTAACAATTTTGGATACAAAATAATTATATTTATATATTTGTTATATAAATAGTTATTTACTATGGGTTTAAGTTCTCGTTTTGCAACGAACTATACCGTGTCCAAACTGAAGCTAAGATAAATTGATATCGACGCTCGAACTTGAGTAGTCGGAATAAAGAAAATAAAACTTGGGTGACTACAGTAGGAAATTGTTGCAATTTCTTTAATGCTAATAAAGACATATATTTATTAAAATGAATGTTTTATGTTGATCAAGTATTTTAATAAATATTATGATTATTTATTATGAATCATAATTTTTGTTAAAATTAGTATTAAACATATCATGAATAAAATGAGAGTTTTAATTTGGTCTCGTAAAACATTTCATAAATCAAATGGGAGTTTTGATTGTGAATTATAAAACTCACATTAATATGAACTTATTAGCATGAGTATATAAATAAACTCATGATGATGAAAAGAGAAGAGAAGAAATTTAGAGACGAGTATTCTCTAAATTGTTCTTCCTACACCATCATCTTTAATCTTGGTCTATATAATTTCATAACACATATACTTTACTCGATGATCTCTTGGGCCGAAGCACTCTTCGGTTATACATACTGTTTTGACTGTTGTACCCTGGGAAACAGACGCGTTGTCTTGAGTAGAGACGCGAAATCTGTTTTAAGGGACCCGTGTCTAACACGATCCTCAGCCACAACCGTCAATCTTTTGTTTTTATTTGTTGTAGTCACTGGGTATATTTGAAGATTCGAACGTGATGAAAGCTCGTGTCAAGAATACTTTATGAAGACTTGTTGGAGTACATACTAAAAACGAATGTTCGAATCAAGTTTGGTACATAAATATTGCTTGTATTTTTTTATTCTCTAGTCGTATTTGTAAACGGTATTGTATTATAATATTTCACATGGATAACGAGAGTATCGTTAGAATTAATATTTTTAATATAAAAATGAACCTATTTCCGACAATCTTAAAACAGATTTTGTGATTGTATTTTAAAAACCTATTACTACTTTTTGGGTTCACGAAATGTTAAAGAAAATATTAGTTGAGATTTTTGTTGAAAATCAAACAATATTTTAGGAAATAACATAGAACAATACCATATTTGGATTTTATTAAGATTGGAGTACATTCTAAAATCCAAAATAAAGAGTTACCAAACAAATATCTTGATTCTATCATATATTAAAATATTTTTGTAAATGTTTAACAATCTAACGTGTGTGTTAGAGATGGTTTAATTACTAAAAGTCATTAAAAATCTATGGGTTTAGAGTTTTAAAACTATTTATGACAATGATTTAAGCAAAACCAAATTTTATTTTAAAAAGAAATTAAACTAGTGTTTTGCAACAACAAAAAAAGAAATAGTATTTCTTATATGAGACGAGAAGCTTATAAACGATTTTGTAATCGTTTAGTTCTAGCGAGCGTGTTAGAAGCGGATTATTTTAGAAATGAATTTAAAACTAGTGTTTTGCAACAACAAAAATAGAAATAGTCTTTCTTATATGAGACGAGAAGCTTATAAACGATTTTGTAATCGTTTAGTTCTAACGAGCGTGTTAGAAGCGGGTTTATGTATATAAACCATAAGCTTAAAAACAATGTTTTTGTAGTTGTTTATTTCTAACAAGCGTGTTAGAACCGGATTATATTTTATATATAAAAAACGATTTATGTAACCGTTTATTTCTAACAAGTAAGTTAGAACTAGATTTATTTTATATAAATCAAAAAGTTTTTAAAACAATATTTGTATTCGTTTATTTCTAACTTACGAGTTAGAAGTTGTTATTTCTAACCAATAAGCTTAAAATAATATTTGTGATCATCTATTTTTAACGAGCGTGTTAGAAACGATTTATGTAATAAGAGCCGTAATATTTAAAATGATTGTTGTAATCATGTGTTAGAAAGGGTTTATGTGTATAAACCAAAATGTGTTTAAAAACGTTCATTTTGTAATGAATGTGTTAAAACGATTTATTCTACAAATCGAAAAATGTTAAATAATTTTTTTAACGGTTTGTAATGTTTGTCTTCTGACGCGTTAGATATTATTTACACTATAAAACCATTTTTGTAGTTTATGGTTTTGACTATTGTGATCAAGAGGTAAAATAAAAATGATATATTTTTAAAAATTGTAAAGCTAGAAAATGTTTGAATGAATAAAACATGTGTTTTGCAATTAAATGGTTAACTACTCATAGGAGAAGTAGCACGTCTCGAATTACATAAAAGTCTTGATAAGATTATTCAGAGAAGAAAAAAACAACTTGAAGTTGTTGTGAATAAAAATAATTATTCAAATACAACTACTTATGAATAAGATAGTGTATGCATAATATTGTTTTTTCCGGTTTTGACTATTTAAATTAGAGTTTCAAGATAAGATAAGAAACTTGATCGTATGAGTGCATGAAATATATTGAGTGAGTACCTCAAGACATGCCATAAAATCGATATCATTGCTAATGATGAAAGTGTTATAAATAATAATACTTTGAGATTTGATGTTTAGATGTAACTTTTATCCGTTTAAATTATTACTAAAAAAGTGTTTTACACTTTACATTTTATTTTTGGTTGTATTATTATTTGTGTTCAATATCTTAAGATAAAACATGTAATATTTACAACAAAATAAATTAATTTCTATTCTGACTTTCAAAATGATTTTGAGGGAAATAATTTAAATGGAAATATATAACTTTAAACAGATAGTGCAATAAGAGATTTTCATAGAAAACAATTTGAGAGGTGTTGAATTGTTTTAACTATCGAAGATGAGACATCAAATATCATATTATATCATGAGATCAAAAATATGATAAGTGTATTAAGATGAAATACACAAGTATGAGATACACCAATAAACTTCATTTGCAATTATCATAAAAATTCACAAGTGTGGATAAATCTACATATGAAAGCAATATATGTTATCTTTAATGAATTTTGCTAAATTCATTTTGAAAGATCTAAATACTGATGTGTCTACCATCTTAATGTTGTTAAAGTTATGTGGAGGATTTTTCTTTCGTTGGGAAAGTATCCTAGTTATACATAGCTTAAAGGGAACAACGATAAATGTGTGCCAATAACTTTAGGCAAACTTTATGAATTGTATATTATTTAGTGTCAATGTGTTTGACTCTATCTTAATGTAATATTGATTGTAGATGAGTTTCATTTATCTTGTTAATGATAAATGTGTTCACCGAAGTGAATTGAATCAAGACTTATTACTAAGTCTTTATAAGTCAAAGGGAAGATAGTGCCCTTTGCACTTTGCACACTCAAACTGTTGTGCTTGAAAGTCAGCTTAGTAGTTTTGAAAGATACTACCGAGATCTTGGTCAAAACTCAATGCCAACTACTAAAGTGTGTGTACGCAAAATTGGTACCGAGCTTGCCTTTGAGTTGCTACAACCTATTGTGTTAATGTCGAGTTCCGGTAGTTACTACCGACTGGCTGCTGCTGAGTTAGTGCTGAGGCGAATACCGGGTCCAGCGTTATGACTGGTAACATGCTTGTGGATGAGAGGTTTAAAGGAAAACGAGTTATGTTCTTAAACCGAATGATAACGAATAAGTCTCATGATTTGTCTATAATAAGATATGGATATGGACAAGGGATAGTGTGTTATTCCATAAAGCTGTGAAGGATTAGAATGATGCATCTTTTGTTCACATGCTAAAGTACTATAGTCTAAAGCATGCTAGCCTAGTACTTATCAATTATGATACTCTAAGGAGGTCAATTATATATAGACAAAGTTAAAAGAGGATATTCATTTGGTTCATGGAGGTTGATATAACCTATGAAAAACTTAACTAACTAGATAATGTTATCTAGTATATAATGCCTAATGAGGATGACTCAATTTTCTAGGTAGCAAACCTCACTTTGAAATCAAATTGCAAAAAATGTGGGGAGATGCTATTTTCAAAACAATCCTTTAGGGTATGTAGAAATAGTTTGTGAGAAGTTTTGTAAACCTACTTAGAAAGGAAGAACCTTTTATTATCTTATATGGATGTTATCTAATAACACTTAAATATGGGGCTTCTTGCATATGAAAATAAAATGTTAGCAATATAGATTTTGACAATCCAAAGATATCGAAAACACATGATCTAGTGTAGTACACAAAGGTCATAAGAAGTCTATAATAGACTCAAATTCTAATTGACTAGATTTAGAATCTTGATAGATGTCTACTACCAAAGACATAAAAGAGATGTGTTCATCTTGAAATAAGAATTGTATTATTCAAATATACTTAGAAGTTTCATAAAAGATAGTATTGACTTACGAGTTAAGAACATATCATGAAAACTTATCTCGATTGAAGTTATCTATATTGACTTGACAAAGTGATAGATAATAATTTTGGATCCAAACAACCAGTGGGTTGAAACGAGATGAGATTAAGAGGAACTGGACTAAAGCCCATAGAAAAAAAGGGAATATAAGGGAAACCTAACCTAATTGACTAGAGATCCCAAGATCTAGGTTCAATAGGACAACTTAATCATATGACAAACAGAGTCACTACAAGGGAGTACCCTAAAACGAAAAAGGAAGTGATGAACTTCCTAGTCCATTCACTCTGGGGGAGTACCTTGAACCAGTGACCAAGAAAAGGTTAAGAATATTCAGGTTAAATGATTTTTGGAATCAATATAAGCATAATGCTTTTAATGATTCTTGGAATCACCTATGTTAGAGAGAAGTGGGGTCGCTTCGATTGAACCATTCGCACCACTCATACGCACGATTGGCTTAGTCGTCCATCCATTCGTACGACTGATGATCTTTGTTCGCATTGTTCATCCGCACCTGTCCAGTCACACGATTGAACCATCTGCATTGTTCAATCGCACGAATAGTCCAATCGCACTCTTTCATTCGGACAAGTACAACTGTTTGTTCTAAAATCAAAAGTGAATAGCAATGGAAGATCAGTATTCAACATTCACCACAGGTAGAGACTCACGGATCCAGAATCTATTGCTTCTGGAAAATGAAGTGGGGAATCACAATAAGACCCCTAAGCTCATAACGTTAGATGATTACCCACAATGGAAGCAAAGGTTCGAGATCTACCTAAATGGTGTAGACCTAAATCTGTGGGAATCAATAGAGACAGGGTATAGTATGCAGGTCAGTGCAGATGGAGTTAAACTTACCTTAGGAGGGGTGACTGATAGCCAAAAGGTTAAGTACAATACCGAGAAGAAAGTGTATGATTTGCTAACTTAGTCTATTCCTAAGGATATATTTCATCAGTTTTCTAAGAAGAAGCAAGCAAAGAAGCTATAGGATGCTCTGGAAAAGTAGTATGACAGGAATGCATCGCTAAAAGCTCTAAAAGCTAAGGCTTTGAAGAAGGAGTTTGATAACTTCTCGTCAATGGGCAAAGAGAGTTTGGATGACGTTATAGACCGTTTCTACCACTTAATGAGTGAGCTGCACACTCATGGGGTTGTTATGTCCATGGAAGACAAGGTGTCGAATTTCACAGATGGATTGCTAGAAAAGTGGGTTTCATTTGTGTCAAACCTCAGACAGAATGATATGCTGGCGAAGTTGGATATCAACGATTTCATTCTGAAGCTGAGAGAGGAAGAGTTGAGGATGAAGTACAGGTCTCAAAAGTCATCATATGATCAGAACCCGTCACTATACAACTCAACTCCTTAAGCAAAAACGTCTGGAGCACCATTACAAATGGCATTCGTGTCGAGTTCAGCCTCTCCGTCTCAACCCACTACTTCGGGATCTGACACATCAGGGTTGTCTTGCACCCAATACATAGCACCTGATGCCAATGATACAAAATTGAAGACCGAGAATCTTGGTAACGTGACTGTAGAGGTAGCAAAAGAGCATATGGATCTCTTAGCAGTTGTCATTCACTCCTATGACGGACTAGTTGCAGGGAAGATTGAAAACTACCATCTGGCAGATGAAGACTATGAGCAAGTAGACGAGACTAAGCTGGAAAGAATGGATATCATGTGGGCATTGGCAAGTGCTGTCAGGTGGGCAAAGAAATTTGTTAAGAAGATAGGACAGAACTTGATTGCCACAAAGGATACAACCTTTGGTTTTGACAGAACCAAAGTTACCTGTTTTAATTATGGAGAAAATGGGCACTTCAAACGTGAATGTGTTAAGCCCAAAAAGACAGGTAATGGAAATCCATTCTCATCCTTCAATCGTCAAGATAAACCTACAAGTAGTCCTACATCCTCAAGCAAGGATCCTAAGATAGTACACAGGAACAAATAGTTTTGGGACTTTAAAAGAAGAAATTGTTTAAAATGCAAAATTCGAAGTATAAGTCTGAGAAGTCTAAGCAAAAATAAATGGAAAAATGATAGTAAAACTAGCTACTACTAAGACAACACGGAGAAAGTAGACCTAGAGGTTGCTAGACCATTAGATGATGTGTCGGTAGATTCAACACAATAGATAAGTAGACCTCGTTGGTGTTTTCAAGATCAAACTAAGTTGTTCAACAATCTGTGGGTTATCATCTTATCCCTGGTTAACATAATCAAAAGAGTTCTAACAAGGAGTGACGAGCAAAATAAACGCCACAAATGTGTGCGGATAACATAAAATGAGCAAAGCACATGATGATAAATGCAAAAAGCAGTCAAGCTAATAACCTATGTTGTTGGTGCAATTTGTTCAAAAAGAATAAAATTGCTCAAACAAGAAGGTAGGTTGTGTGCCTCTCTACTGTGCGGTGGCACTAACCTGAGGATAAGCACAACCAAAATATTCTAGAATTCATTGGTGTTTGCGTCTCTCTGTTGTGCGGTGACAGGCTTAGCATCTCTTTGAAAGCTCTAGAGTAGTGTCTTCTTGAATACTACCCGTAGACCGCTCAAAAATCTCCTGAGAAATGTTGATTACCATATAAGCCTGGGACCCATAAATGCTTGTTGAAATAATTAAACCTTAAAGCATCACCAATCTATGTCAAAAGTCTGTGTATGGATTTAAGAGGACAAGTATACTGATAATCATCGTGGCTGTAACTCTTGAATGTCAACACCACTATGTGCATCTTGTGGTACTAGTATGATTTCCTAGATTTGCTAATGACTCTCGATGAAAACAAGAATCGAGCATCAAAAGGTTTTGATAACATGTCTCGAATAATTTGATTTACCTGTATGATTCCATAATGAATCGTTCCACTTATGGTCAAAAGAACTTGAAGCTGCCTATTCTAGAAATAAATTTGTTAGATTTCTATCTTAGGATTTCCACCTAACACAAAATTTACAAAAATATGTTTTAATTTTGTTTTTCGGTTCTAGTAGTTTCATTTGTTTAACTTTGTCAGTTTAGTTATTAAAAGTTAGTTATTAAAAGTCAGACTACGTATTGGAATTCTGTTTGTGATCTAATCACTAAAAAGGGTCATGTCTGAGGTGACCAAAAGGGTTTTCTAATGTTAAAAGGATCACGTCTGAGGTGATCAAAAGTTTTCAAAGTTGAAATGGTCATGTCTGTGAGGATTGAATGGTCATTAAGTCAAAAGCATAAGTAGAGGCCATTCACATGACTGGACCATGAGTATGGACCAGTCGTATGATTGGACCATACTTATGAACCAGTCAACCGAATGGAGCATGAGTATGAACCATTCACACGAATAGCTTACAAGAATGAGCCAGTCGCCTGAATGGGGTTGACCGAATGAGTTATCGCCCGACTGAAACAAAGTCACCCGACTGGATGTGACCGACTAAGCCAGTCACACGACTGAGCCCCAGTCGCACGAATGAAGTGTGTGAATGGGTCCAATCGTATAACTGAAATTTGAGAGAGTATAATAAGGGGGTCAGACGGTCATAACCCTTACCACCCTTCAAGTTCCCTGAAATCACCCATACTCACAGAATCTCTGCTCAAACTTCATCTGCTTGTGATCTCTGTCTTATAAGTGTCTCTAATAGTTACTCTACTAATCTACAGGTACGTTGCAACTGAATTTGGTCAAAATGAATGTGTTAAGTGCATCTTTAAGGGTTGAAGACACTAAAATCTAGAACCGAGACTATTCTTAAGAATAGACTATTTAAATGGTCACACATGTTGGCTTAAATGAATCTGAGTGCTAATTTGAGTCTCAGCTGTCCAAATGTATCTAAACATGAAGTGTAATGTCTTGGTTTTGACAAAGATTCAAATCTTTGGTGTTCAACAGTGAGATATACGAATGGACACGCTGATGAACTTCAGTCGCACGATTGAGCCAGGTGAATGACTCAATTGCACGTATGAATCATGCTTATGATTTTAGTCGCACTACTGACTCACCGTACAGTGAAGCATACGTCTAAACTCAGTCGCAGGCTTAATCGCACGACTGAACTCAGCTGCAGGCACAATCGTACAACTGAACTCAATCGTACAACTGAGCTCAATCGTACGACTGAACTTAGTCGAATTGTTCAGTCGCGCGATTGAGTCTGTGTAGTCGGCTGGATCGATAGACATCCGAGCCTGTTCTTGACGGAAGGATAAACAACCAAAACCAAAAGTCAAATCAATAACACGAACTATCAAAAATTGGTTTCATCGATAAAACCTAACGATTACAAGCTCGTTACAACATAAGAATCAAGACTCTTGGCAAGGGGAGATCGAGCATGATCTCCCCTTTCATCCGGCAGCTCTAGGCTCCGGGCAGACTCCCTCTTAATCCTTAATCTCTCTACACATTGAAACTGGTATATATAGGCCTCGGCGCATATTAGATGCGACTGGGCCCATTCGTGCGATTGGACCATGCGTATGGTTCAATCGTATGACTGGACCATGCGTATGGTTCACTCGTGCGACCGGGTCATACTTATGGTTCAGTCTTACGAATGTCCCAATCACATCTGTCAGTCGCACGACTGGACCATTAGCAAGGCTCAGTCGTACGATTGAGTCTCATTCGCATATGCTCCTATGAATGACCCAGTTTTATTTGTTTACAACATATCAGGTGTATTACATTAAGCCTAGACTATTCGACAAGCGACGTCACACTATATATGACAATATATGCTCCAACAAATTCCCCCTTGGACGTTGCTTGCGAATAGTAGATGACACGTCTTACAATCTTCAGTCAATCTTTGCTCTGGTTTCCACTAGAATCAAACGAAAAACCATATTAGCCAACGTTTCCGATCCGTCAGGTTGCTACAGTATTCCTGAAAATGAATTTAGGCACAATAGCTTTCGTTTACTTTGCAGAACACCATCATAGCAGCAAGATTCCCCATTAATGACATGAACAGTTTTCCATTGCTTTAATCTTCACACAGTTTAACCTGATTAACATTAGTAACTGTAGAAATTCCCCCTCACATTCAGCATATCCCAATATATAAACATTGTGCTCTCCTGGCGTCTTCATACGGTGTATTGGGCAAAAGGTTGAAGGTTCCAATCCACAGTTGACAATATCAAACAAATCAGCATGCACGTAGATTCATCATCAGAAACCTGCTCACATCATTACTTTCTGATTGCGTCTTCAATTTCTCTATACATGGATTCCCCCTAAGAATGAGAATCCTCTCTGTGCAGATAAATATAACTTGATTGGCCCGTAAGTAGTTTGATCCTCCTGACTACCCCACAAAATCAGCTCCAATTGCTGACATCCTTCTCTCCTCTCTTTCGTGTTCCAACTACATTCACCTATTCTGGAAGTCCGACGAATAACGGGGTATACATCGAACTTATTTGACAAAAGAACCTCAGGGTGAATATGCTTTGCTCATTCTCAAATCTGTGCAAGAAGCAGTTCCCGACTCTTTTTTTTGTCTGGAACAAATGCGGATGAGTCAATGCAGATGGCTCATTCGTGCGATTGAATATACGACTGGTCTAGTCGCACGATTGAACATACGGCTGGTCCAGTCGCACGAATGGTCCATTAGCATGGTCCAGTCGTACGAATAGTCCATTAGCATGGTCTAGTCATGCAAATGGTCCATTCGCATGGTCCAGTCGCATGAGCGCATCTGCACGCAGATTTTCAGATCTGCAGCCGCCAGGGGTGCCCAAAACCCTAATCTGATGAATTTTACATGAACCAAAACAAAATAGACATCATCAGATTCGAAAGGGTGATCCAAACGTGGTTTCAAGTTCGATTTTAACATAAAAACAACACACGTAACAAGATCTGAGCAAAACACGAAGAACATGAAGTGGATTTAACGTCAAGATCTGAAATTTGATCCAGAAATCAAGAGCTCGGGTTGCTAGAGTGATTGTTAGATCATTCCAGCACTAACCGACTCTGATACCAATTTTGCAGTCGGTTGGATCAATAGACATCCGAGCGTGTTCTTGACAGAAGGATAAACAACCAAAACCAAAAGTCAAATCAATAACACAAACTATCAAAAATTGGTTTCATTGATAAAACCTAACGATTACAAGCTCGTTACAACATAAGAATCAAGACTCTTGGCAAGGGGAGATCGAGCATGATCTCCCCTCTCATCTGGCAGCCCTAGGCTCCGGGCAGACTCCCTCTCAAATCCTTAATCTCTCTACACATTGAAACTGGTATATATAGGACTTGGCCCATATTAGATGCGTCTGGGCTCATTCCTGCGATTGGACCATGCGTATGGTTCAATCATATGACTGGACCATGCGTATGGTTCACTTGTGCGACTGGACCATACTTATGGTTCAGTCTTATGAATGTCCCAATTGCATCTCTCAGTCGCACGACTGGCCCATTAGCAAGGCTCAGTCGTACGACTGAGTCTTATTCGCATATGCTCCTACGAATGACCCAGTTTCATATGTTTACAACATATCAGGTGTATTACATTAAGCCTAGACTATTCGACAAGCGACGGACACACTATATATGACAATATATGCTCCAACAGAGTCAGTAGAACAAAATCATTCAAAAATTCACTTGTTAAGTCTAGCAACAAATCTAACATATATACTTCTTGTGTTGCAGCTACATGGCTGATCTATGGATAATTAACACCAAGCACAACATATGTGCACACGTAGATGTTTTCTGAGGATCAAGTATGCTGGAGACATCAATTCCAGCATATTGATCAACAACAACATGTGCCCCCAGTTCAAGTACTTGGTTCATGTTATCCTAAAGTGCATAGCCTCCAAGTGTGGAGGATTGGATGAAATGTCCAACCAAATCCCGAATGCATACATAACACTCATGATAAACCACCGGGTCCAGTGTTCTCACATGAGCTTCTCCTACTTGATGGAGAGGAAGAAGATGATGTTTTGGACAGAGATGGGAAAAATGCTATGCAAATGGGTGGCGGTATGGATGATGAAGATTCTCAAGAAGCTAACGAGGTTATGTCACTTAATGTACAAGACGTTAATGCTCAGTGGATCTAGTGGAAGATCTCTCAGACCTATGTACATCAGATTGATCCATAATAGAGCCAAAAGCTTATTGAAGAAGTACTAAAGATCCTAGAAGAAGGTGATGACTGTGAAGTTGAAACTAAACTCCTAGTGCATCCGCTGTGTAATAATTTCAGCTTGATCAAGTATCCTTTAAGGAACAGATTGAAGATTGTGTGATGAACAAATCTGGCTGAAGCTGAAAAGACTACCGATCAAGACAAAAGGAATGGCTAGATGTTTATGTATTTGAAAAACTTTTGTACTTGAATCGTGTATTAATATTATGTAATTAATGTTTATATATCTTTATCAAATGTTTAACTGTCTTGATTATTGACAAATGATTGATATGTTAAATGTTTAAATCAAGCAGATCAACCATCTCAGCAAGACCAGTACGATGTTGCTCCCTTACAGCAAATCAAGTCTCAATTCACTATGATACTTGATTTGCAAGGGATTGTCAGGAGGTCTATGAGTTACACTCCTGAAGAAGGAGAAATAATTCACGATCTTACTGATGAGCAACTAGCGGAGATGTTCCGGCTGAATCCGGATGAACTAGTTAAAGATGCTCCAACTGTTGAAGTTGCAAGTGACGACGAGCTGAATGACAAAGACGGCATCGAGATTGAGGACGTCACGGCGGAGCATTATTCTGAGTATACTAATAGAGAGGGAATGTGGTCCCGAATCTGGGAGATACTTTAGTCAGTGATACTTTCGATAAACTAGATCAGATGGAAAGTGAATCTGAGAAGATTAAGGATCAAGCCCAAGCCTCAAACACTGATGTCGACATCAAAAAGGATGAATGGGTGGCATGTTTTGCGGAGATCCGAGCCCAATGTACTACTCCAAAGCCGAGTGCCTACACCAAGCTCTACAAAGTGAAGAAGCATCATAAGGTGTCAGGCAAGATTATCACATGGGTCTATTTTGAAGATCTAAATGTATATGTTGTCAAGAGGGAGAAGGGAATCGAGTAATTCAGATTCCCACATGATCTGAAGACTCTCCCTGGTTTTGAGCTCAACAAGCTGGCCAAACTGAAGCTGTTATATGCTGACCCAAGAAAGATGTCAGGCTGGTTTGAGGCTGCATTACAGAAAGAGTACCACACCAGGTGGGTCAACTTCAAACCTCAACAACCGACGAGGTATATCAGACGGTCTGAAGTTGATGCCATTACTGGAAAGCCAAAAATAGTGCTGAAATGGAGTCCTCCATGCACGATGTCAAGAATCCCTCTAAGGGAAATGCCACAGGACTTCACTCCATACTTCAAGTAGTGGTACTATGATTGGAGAATAGGTGAGGCGGTCATAGTTCTGAACAAAGATGAAAATATGGAAACTATCAGGGTATTTGACCCAATGTGGCTAACTAACTTGTCTTCTGACGATGTCTACACTTTATACAAGTGGCCACTATTCTATGACGCACAAGACATTGTACAAGCCCTCCAATTCCAAAACGTGATAAGACTCTGCTTTGCATTCGAAATACATGCAGGAGTTACAAGGGAGGAGAAGTACAAGACGTTTGAAGAGCTGATGAAGAATGTTAGACAATAGAGTAAACTAGGTCCAAAGGGGAGTTGGTAGATACATGTGTACCTAGTTTAGGAGCTCAAATGTAAAATGTCTTTCATGTCTTACAAATATGTAACAAAACGGGTATGAATGAAATATAATGTGTTTGTGATGCTTATAATGTTTAATATTTCATTGATTATTGTGTGTTAACGCATATTGAACTAACTATATAGGTTGTGGTTGTTTACATAGTTCTTAGTCAATAATGATTGACAAACATGCTTAAACTTAATCGTGTGAAGTTCTCATGCGAATGGACCATGCTAATGGACCATATGCATGAATATTTCATGCTAATGAACCAGGCGCACGATTGAACCAGAAGACTGGATTAGTCGTACGATTGTAACATGAGACCGACTCAGTCATATGACTGAATCTTCAGTCGTGCGGATGGATCAACCCCATGCTTCAATCGCACGACTAAACCATGCAAATGGTTCAGCCGCACGAATGGAAAACCCTAACCTATAAATACCACTTAATTCATGGAAAAACGTAACAATTTGAATCCCTATGCACTAAATCGTACCCTAGCCGTCCAGAGACCCTAGAACAGCTGTTCCAAGTTCATAGATCGCAGTAAATCATCCTACTATCATTCTTAACATTTAGTTTCATTCTTGGATTGATTATACTTGCCTTCTCACTGATTGGATCGCCAATCAAATAGGATTCCGCACTATTTGGCTTTGTATACACGTAAATAAGTTAGTACTCCGTACCGAAACGGTCCTAACAATAATTATATTAATATATTTGTTATATAAATAGTTATTCATTATTAGTTTAAGTTCTTGTTTTGCAACAAACTATACCATGTCCAAACTAAAGCTAAGATGAATTGATATCGATGCTCGAAGTTGAGTGGTCGGAATGAAAAAAATAAAACTTGGGTGATTATAGTGGGATATTGTTGCAATTTCTTTAATGCTAATAAAGACGTATATTGATTCAAATGAATGTTTTATGTTGACCAAGTATTTTAATAAATATTATAAATATTTATTATGAATCATAATTTTTATTAAAATTGATATTAAACATGTCATGAATAAAATGAGAGTTTTAATTTGGTCTCATAAAACATTTCATAAATCAAATGGGAGTTTTGATTGTGAATCCTAAAACTCACATTAATATGAACTTATTAGCATGAGTATATAAACAAACTCATGATGACGAAAAGAGAAGAGAAGAGAAGAAATTTAATTTCTTGAGTGTCAATAAGTTTTATAAAAATTTAGAAAGGAGTATTCTCTAAATTGTTCTTCCTACACCATCATCTTTAATCTTGTTTCATATAACTTCATAACACATATACTTTACCTGGTGATCTCTTGGGCTGAGGCACTCTCTGGCAGTACATACTGCTTTGGTTGTTGTACCCTGGGAAACAGACGCGTTGTCTTGAGTAGAGACGCGAAGTCTGTTTTAAGGGACCCGTGTCTAACACGATCCTCAGCCATAACCATCAATCTTTTGTTTGTTATTTGTTTTAGTCAAGGGGTATAATTGAAGATTCGAACGTGATGAAGACTCGTGTCAAGAATACTTTATGAAGACTCGTTGAGTATATACTAAAGACGAATGTTCAAATCAAGTTTGGTATATAAATATTGCTTGTATTTATTTATTTTTTCTTTAGTCGTATTTCTAAATAGTATTGTACTACAATATTTCACATGGCTAAGAAGAGTATCGTTAGAATTAATATTTTTAATATAAAAATGAACATATTTCCTACACTTTTTACTTCTCAAAATCGATTGTGTTTTTGTATAAACTAGTTGAATAGTATGGTTTACAAGTTGATTTTAAAATTACATAGTGCAAGTTTAAGTTTAAGGTAGAACTATTAAGTAATATAACAAAACCGATAAGGTGATAATATAACAGTTATTTTCACATTTACTGTTTGTGATGCTTTTTGTACAAGAAACTTATGCAACGTCGCCATTTTTGGCCTTCCCTTATTTATATCTCTACCCATTTCTTATTTAGAGAGAGAGATTGATAGGGCTCCCACACGTTGTCACCGTCTCCCTCATTATTCTTCACCACCTGATGTACCACCGTCGTTTTTAACTTTGACCTATTTGAGTCTCTCTGCCATTTTCTTGTTTGGTGGGAGAGACCTGTATGTCTATGAGAACTCCACCATGGTCGCCAATGGTGGCTCACCCGTTCCTACTAGTTGTGTTGCTGGTGGTAATAATGATAATGGTGGTGGCGCCTTCATCCATTGCATATGTGCTTGATGAGTTTAATTCTTTTTTTTATGACTGTGGTGACGACAGTAGAACTGGTTATCACTATGTCTCCCTTTTGTGGTTTAGGTAAAGAAGTTCATTAGGAAATAATTATATTAAGGTATATAAATAGAAAGATTATAACATGTTGGCCTAAGCACCCCTAAGCCAATGCTGCATAATCTTCCTATGCGCCTTAGACGTGTCATCCAAAAGTGCGGGTTTTCTTACATGCTTAGTTACTTGAAAAACATGTTAGAATATATGACAAAATAAAGTTGGTGAACTTGTAGGTTCTCAAGACTCAATAAAGTTCAGTTGCATCAGTTTCATAGTTTAGTGAATCATTATGATAACCATGTATATGCATCACCTACTTTAATTTATATATATATATATATATATATATGTGTGTGTGTGTGTGTGTGTGTGTATGTATGTATATACACACACACATTAAACCCATAAACTATTTCCTAGTGACAGTTGAATTGTGCCCTATGTAAGTATATATCATAAATACTTGCAGACCTAGTTTTAGTTTAGAGTATAAGCATCCATCATAGTTGACTGTGGAAACACTTTTCAATCAGTCGAGTGAATGAGGGTTGTCATACCTTGATATTAGAATCTATATCGATCCATAGGCTACATCAAGTAGTTAAGTGGTTGTGTTAGGTTCAGTGCGAACTTCAAATGTGATAATTGGTTAACACATGTACTACATAATCGAGTGGACTAGTGTGCATACATGGTGGCAATATGTTTCGACTTATATCACTTGATTTCACTTACTATCAGGGTATGCACACAAGTCCACTTGATTATGTATTAATTAAGTTAACTGATTATCACACCGCTAGTCATCGACTCAACTTAACACAACCACCTAACTACTGGATGTAGCTTACGGATTTATACATAAAGTACTATTAGAGTATGACATTTTGTAAGGCCCTGTTCCTGAGACGCTTACAGCTGGTCAGTCATTACACATAAAAAATATGATTACATCAATTTAGGGAAACATTGCAATGGAAACATTAAAACAAACATTTCATTTCATAATACTAAACGCTTTTGCAAAATAATACAACATTCATTACAAAATATCGTTTGTTCGCATTATAATGCAAAAACATTGTACAAAAGAATCCCATCCAAAAGAGCTGAGTAGCCACCCCGTGCCATCCTTAGCAACATTACCTGCCAACTGGAAAAAATGCATAAAAAGTTAGCGTTGCTAAGTGAGTTCTAGTTTTGTAACAAAACATACTTTACTTTCATTAAAACCGTTCTTTACTTTTGCATGTGAACACACATCATACGTACACATAGATAATATCATTATTATCTTCACCATTCGTTTATGCTTTCTTTCATTCATCGTACATCATTACCATTCACTTTCATTACATTCATTCTCATTCATTCATACTTTCTTACTTTCATTCATACGTTCATCACTACTTTTCTTACTTTCATTCATACGTTCATCATTACTTATTTTCATTCCATCAAAAGCCATGAACTTTACCCTACCGTCATACATAAAGTGGGTACTGGGTCGTGGTCTATCATAGACCCCCCGTCATGGCGCACAGCAGCCTGGCCATAGTACCTAAGGGTAAATTCATTCAGGCGTACCATTGTCATGTGCTATACCCACCGTCATGCATAAAGCGGATACTGGGCCAAGGTCCATCATAAACCTCCTGTCATGGCACACAGTAGCCTGGCCATAGTATCTAGGGTAAGCGACAAAGGTTCTATACAAATGGTCAATCACAAAGAAAGACCCCGATGTGCATCCTTCTGGGGTAGCTAACCCACACACCGTTGGACTAACACCCTTCATTGGGCGTGTTGCACATACAAGGCTTGCAAGACTTACATTACTTTCCTTCGTTCATTAATGCATGCATTCATTCATCATGTTCCTCTTTTCATCATCTTCTACTTTACGTTACTGTAAGGCCCCGTTCCCGGGACGCTTACAGCTGGTAAATCATTGCACGTAAAACATATACTTTACATTTAACATTTGGAACCCCCGGGAACATCCCAAGTCAAAACCTACGTTCCTCTTTTTCCCCAAAAAGTCTGAAAACATTCTAAGTGTTCATCCGCATTTGTCTTTTGTTCATCCGCATTTACTATAGTTCATCCGCATTTGTCTTACTGCATCCGCATTTGTTCCTGTTCATCCTCATTTGTTCATCCACATTGACCTTACTCATCCGCATTTCCCATACTTAGTCAATGTTCATTCGCATTTCATCCATTACTCATCCGCATTGACTTACTTAGTGGTTAATGCTCATCCGCATTAACTGTCATCTGCATTGACTTTCCATACTCATCCGCATTGAATTCCATACTCATCCGCATTGACTTTCTATACTCATCCGCATTAACTTTCCATACTCATCCACATTGACTTTCCATACTCATCCGCATTGACTTTCGAACACTTAGACAGATTCTAAAACTTAGCAAATGAGCCTTAAACATCAGATTTCAGTTCCCAATCACCATCCATCATGTTCTAAGCTTAAGTCTACCTTCTATGCCTTAGAAACACCATCATACATCATCAAGCATGAACATAACCACACATCACATCATAACTTCAACATACACAAAATCAAACATACGGGTCCGAAACCCAGTTTAATAAAAACATACATTCATGCATTTCTAGCCCTAAAATTAGTTAAAACATGTAAAAGAGGGGTCCTGGAACTCAACTTTGCAGCTCTTGAGTATGGCTTCTTCCAAACTCATTTGCAATTGAGTTCAACCGCCTAGAAACCCACTAAAAACATACCCGAACACATACAAACACACATAAGCGTAAACCCGAGGATAAGACCAGTGAAGAACATCATGAACATCTGAATTCTTACCTTGAATTCGAATTCTTCTTGTTTTTCCTTCAAAAGCCAGAGTTCTCTACTGCACTTGCTACTTTCTATCTCTAAAATCCGAAGATTAGTGTGTGTGTGACATATTGGCGGTCATACCACCTTTATTACCAACTTTTAATCTTTTTGTCCTTTTTGTCACTTTTAATCCCTCGACTTGGGATTTAATTCCTTTTTCCGTCTTTTTCTTCACTTTATTCATTCTTCCTTTGTCTTTAAAATAACCAGGTGTTACAAGTCCACCCCTTAAATAGGTTTCGTCCTCAAAACCTGTTATTCCTCAAACAATCATGGGTAATGTTGTCTCATCTCTTTTTCAGTCTCCCACGTAGACTCGGATCCCTTCCTGTGCTTCCACTGTACATGCACAAGGGAAACCACTTTATTCCTCAGCCTCTTCTCTTTTTGATCAATGATTGCCACTGGTTTCTACATATAATTGAGCCGTCATCTACTTTGATATCCTCTAGTGGAACAATCATATCCTTATCCGCTAAACACTTTCTCAGATGAACTACATGGAATGTTGGGTGAATTCCAGTTAGCTCATCTGGTAACTCCAACCTATAGGCCACTTCTCCTACTCGAGCAATGATTCGGAAAGGCCCTATATACCTTGGGCTCAACTTGCCCCACTTTTTGAATCGGATAATACCCTTTCAAGGTGAGACCTTCAACATAACTCGGTCACCCACCTTAAACTCAATCGGTCTGCATGGTTTATCAACATACGACTTCTGTCTATCTTTGGCTACCTTCATGAAGGCCTTGATCCTTTAAAGCTTTTTAGTCATACCCTCAATCACCTCGACGCTTCCTAACTCCTTCTGACCAATATCACCCCAACAAATGGGTGTTCTGCATCTCCTACCGTATAGCATCTCATAAGGAGGCATACCAATACTGGCATGATAACTGTTGTTATATGAGAACTCAGCTAACGGTAAGTGGTCATCCTAACTTCCTCCAAAATTGATAACACAAGCACGAAACATATCCTCCAAGGTTTGAATGGTCCTTTCCGACTGACCATCTGTCTGAGGATGATAAGTTGTGCTAAATGTTACCTTGTTCCCATCGCGTCCTGGAATTTCTTCCAGAATTTAGATGTAAACCGGGTGTCACGATCAAACACAATAGACACCGACATACCATGACGAGTTACAATCTCCTTTATGAATAGATCCGCCAGCCTTTCGGATGAATATGTCTTGCGAATCGGTAGGAAGTGAGCACTCTTCGTCAAACAATCAACAATCACCCATATAGCATCATACCCTTTTAGGGTACGTGACAGCTTTGTAAGGAAATCCATGGTGATGTGCTCCCACTTCCATTCCGGTATATCCAAAGGTTGGATCTTCCCATATGGCTTTTGGTGCTCGGCCTTCACTTGTAAACAAGTAAGGCATTTACTCACATACTCCACCACATCACGCTTCATACCCGGCCACCAATAATCTTTCTTCATGTCTTGATACATCATAGTGGCACCGGGATGAATGGAGTATCGAGTCTTGTGGGCTTCATCCAAAATCTTCACCCGTAGACCCCCAAAACGAGGAATCCACATCCTCCTGAATCGAGTTCTAACACCAAACGTGTTTTCACCCAATTTTGCGACCAGACCTCTCATTCTTTCAGAGTTAAGATGATCTTCTTTCAATGCTTCATCTTGAAACTCTTTGACTTTCTTCATCACATCAGTGGTCATGATCAACTGATAAGCTTTTACCTAAATCAGCTCGGGTCTCTCTTTTCGGCTAAAGGCATCCGCCACCACGTTGGCTTTGCCCGGATGGTAATGGATCTTGCTGTCATAATCTTTTATAAGCTCCAACCATCTTCTTTGCCTCATGTTCAGGTCCTTCTGCTCAAAGAAGTACTTCAAGCTCTTGTGGTTAGTGAATATTGTGCACTTCGTCCCGTAAAGATAGTGCCTCCAAATCTTTAACGCAAAGACCACGGCTGTTATCTCCATGTCATGAGTAGGATAATTGACCTCATGAACCTTTAACTGTCAGGATGCATAGGCTATAACCTTTCCTCTCTGCATTAATACACACCCCAACCCCGAGTAGGAAGCATCAGAATAAATGACCAAATCTTCACTTACATCGGGTAATGACAAAACATGAGTTTGAGTCAATCTCGCCTGCAATTCCAAACGCCTTCTCTTGAGCTTGACCGCATACAAACTTTACATCTTTCCGGGTCAACTTGGTTAGTGGAGAAGCGATCTTGGAGAAGTCTTGAATGAATCTTATGTAGTAGCCTGCCAAACCCAAGAAGCTACGAATCTCAGATGGCGTCTTTGGAGACTTCCATTGCATCACAACCTCCACCTTTTCCGGATCCACCATGATCCCGTCGGGATTCACCACGTGACCCAAGAATTGAACTTCCCGCAACCAAAATGCATACTTGGAGAACTTAGCATACAACTTCTCCTTTCTCAACATCTCCAAAACCTCTCGAATGTGACCGGTATGCTCAATCTCGCTCTTTGAATAAATCAGGATATCATCAATAAATCCAATCACTGATTTATCCAACATTGGCCGACACACTCGATTCATTGGGTCCGTAAAAGCAGCTGGCGCGTTGGTCAAACCGAAAGACATGACAAGAAACTCGTAATGACCATAACGCGTGCGAAAAGATATTTTAGGAATATCCTGCTCCTTCACCTTTAGCTGATGGTAGCCAGATTGAAGATCTATCCTTGAAAACCAACTGGAACCTTGAACTTGATCAAACAATCATCAATCCTAGGTAACGAGTACCGATTCTTTGTCGTCAACTTATTCATCTCACGGTAGTCAATACACATCCTCATACTATCGTCTTTCTTCTTCACTAATAAGACCAAAGCACCCCAATGAGAGATACTCGGTCTAATAAACCCCTTATCGAGCAACTCTTGCAACTGCTCCATCAACTCTTTCATCTCAGTGCCTTGCCAACAGGTTGAGCACGCGGTATCAAGTCAATCTGGAACTCGATCTCATGATCAGGTGGCACTCCTGGTAAGTCTTCTGGGAACACGTTTGGAAAGTCACACACAACCGGTACATCAGACAGTTGTGGTGCTGGCATATCCACATCCTTACATAGGCCAAGTAAGCACTACATCCACGCCTCATGCACTTTCTCGCCACCACCATTGAGATTACTTTCGGGATGATCGTGACCCGATCCCCATAAACCGCCACCTTACTCCATCAGGCGCTGTCAGTCGAATCATCTTCTTGCGACACACAATGTTCTCCTCGTAATCCACTAACCAATCCATCCCGAGAAACATATCGAAACCACCTAAGGTCATTACAAATGGTCTAACAAGAAATTTATGACCTTTTAGTTCCACATCACAGTCTTCTATCATCTCAAAAATCCTGGTAGACTTACCTATGGTAGTTTCTACATCAAAGGGTGCATTAACACATCTACTACTAAGAGGCAGCTTAGCACAGAAAGCAGTAGAGATAAAACTTTTACTGGCGCCAGAATCAAATAACACAGAAGCTAAAGTTTGGTTCACTAGAAACATACCGGACACAACATCAGGGTCCGTCCTAGCCTCCCCCTGTGTCATCGTGAACGCCCTGGCGCTCGCCCTTGGTCCTTCTCCCCCAGTCGTCTTCTTCCCTGCACCAGAACTTTCAGTCCTTGGCTTCTTGTAGTCTCGGCTCATATGGCCCTCCCCGCCACAATTAAAACACTTCCCAGTCTTACACTCCCTCGCCATGTGGCCGGATTTTCCACATTTGAAGCACACGTTAAACCCCAATCTACATTCGCCGGTGTGCTCCTTGCACACTTGCCACACCTCCTCGACCCTGCACCTGATGTGACCATACGTCGGTCATCCACCCGTGCCTTCTTGTTACTTGTTGGGGCACCACCCCGATCGACCCTTTTCCAATTGCAATTCCAATCACCACCACCCTTCTTGCTTTCCTCTGCCACCACCACCTCTCGCTTATCATACAGTCTTCCTGCCAAATCAACTACCGACCTAAACGTGCTCGTTCGGGCATCGATCATGTGCCTGCGAATATCCTCCGGCAAGCCCTGAATGTACCTCTTAATCTTCCGCGATAGAGGCATCACTTGAGACGGCACCAGACGTGCCATCTCGTTGAACTTGGTGGTGTACTGTTGATGTGTCATGGTTCCTGCCTCCAACTGTAGGAACTCTCTCTCAACTTTGTCCATTTCTCTATGAGGACAGAACTCCTCAATCCCTAAATTTTTCAGTTTAGGCCATCTCATCCTCCCAATGGTCCGACTACCCTCGGTCTGGACTATATTATCCCACCAGCACAGAGCCGAGTCTACAAACAAGTGGGCAGCAAACTTTACTTTCTGATCCTCCTGGCACTCGCTGAAATTTAAAATAGCTTCTGTTTCTCTCACCCACCAGTGAGCAGCAGCAGCAGTGCTATTACCGTCAAAAGTAGGGGGCTTGCACCTTTGAAATGGCCCGTAGTTACAGCCTCGTGCCACCTCCGGCGTAGGCTCTTCTTCTTCCTCTTCTTCTTCGTCATCTGACAAAACCATCTCAGTCTCGGGTTGTCTCCATTCGCTTGTAGGTCTACTCCTTTCCCTTCTTTCCCCATCTCTAACAACCTTTATCACTTCAGTCACCACAGATGGTAGGATCGTCTGCATGACCTGATGTACTTCCTCCATAACCGCCTCCTTCACCGAGGCTCTCAGATTAGCACTCTCATCACCACCCTCCGGATGAGGGGTCTCTGGTTCTTCATAAACCACCTTTTCGGCTCTAGGCCTTCCTCTCGTAACACGTGGTTTAGCACCACGACCTCCACCACGTTAAGCTTTAGATGATCTACCACCGACCATCCTCACACACACGCTGAAAGATTCAAACACCAACATGGTCATTCAAGGGAACAACTCAGTTTTGTCAAGTATAGTAAGTCCCTAATTACAGTGGCCAGTTGTGATTAGCCACTTACTTTACTCTTCATACCCCAAGCATTACCTGTCCTGACTACATCAATATCTAAATCTACCAGCAACACATAACCACATAACATGCCCACATAATACCGGTTAATCATTAAGAAAATACCTGATGGCACGCAGCTACTCGGACTGGCATCCCTTCCCTTTCCGTCCCATTTTCAGTTTAAGTTTAGGTTTATTTGAAAATTTACCCGTTTCACTTAAACTTTGGCTCTGATACCAACTTGTAAGGCCCCGTTCTCGGGACGCTTACAACGGCTAAATCATTGCACATAAAACATATACTTTACATTTAACATTCGTAAAACATTGCAGCGGAAACATAAAAATAACTTTTCATATCATTACAAATGCTTTTGTAAGTTAATATAAGCGTTCATTTCAAAACATTGTTCGTACGCATTACAATGCAAAAACATTAAACAATAGAATGCCATCCAAAAGAGCTGAGTAGCTGCCCCGTGCCATCCTCAGCAATGCTCACATGCCAACTGAAAATGCATAAGAAGTCAGCGTTGCTGAGTGAGTTCTAGTTTTACAATAAAATAAACTTTTACTTTCATTAAACTGTTCATTACTTTTGCATGTGATCACACATCATACGTACACATAGATAATATCATTATTATCTTCATCATTCGTTCGTTCATTCCGTACATTCGTCATTACATCTTTACTTTCATTTAGACCAATGCCATGTGCTCCACCCCACCGTATGCATAAAGCCGGTACTGGGCCTGAGGTCTTTCAAGACCCCAAACATTGTGCACGAAGCTAACTCCAGTTACCAAGGGTGAGCGGCAAGGGTTCCATACATATGGTCAATCACAAGGATTGGACCCCAGTGTGCATCCTTCTGGGGTAATTTACCCGCACACAGTTGAGCTAACACCCTTCATTGGGTGTGAACCTCCATACATCTGCTTAATCACACGGATCAAGCCCCAGTGTGCATCCTTCAGGGGGTAGCTAACCTGCATACAATTGAGCTAACACCCTTCATTGGGTGTGAACCTCTTTACGTTTGCTTGAAAGCCTTTCATACTTTCATCATTCATTAATGCATGCATTCATTCATCATGTTTCTTTTTTATTATCTTCCACTTTACGTTACATAATACTTTCATTTCATTCATTAACATTCAACTTAAAGCCAAGGGAAAATAATCATACAAAATAAGGAACATCAACAGTCAACATCATCATACAGGGCATCATACATACATAACATACATCATACATGCTATCATGCATAACATCATACACATCATGCCAAAGCACCAAACGTACATCATAACATGCCCACCATAACATCTATGACCTCAAAAGTCAGCTTACAAGAACCCCCGGGAACATCCCAAGTCAAAACCTACATTCCTCTTTTTACCCAGAAAGTCGGAAAACATTCTAAGTGTTCATCCGCATTGTCTTTTGTTCATCCGCATTTACTATGGTTCATCCGTATTTGTCTTACTGCATCCGCATTTGTTCCTGTTCATCCTCATTTGTTCATCCGCATTGACCTTACTCATCTGCATTTCCCATACTTAGTCAATGTTCATCCGCATTTCATCCATTACTCATCCGCATTGACTTAGTGGTTAATGCTCATCCGCATTAACTGCCATCCGCATTGACTTTCCATACTCATCTGCATTGACTTTCCATACTCATCCGCATTGACTTTCCATACTCATCCACATTAACTTTCCATACTCATCCGCATTGACTTTCCATACTCATCCGCATTGACTTTCGAACACTTATGCAGATTCTAAAACTTAGCTTATGAGCCTTAAACATCAGATTTCAGTTCCCAATCACCATCCATCATGTTCTAAGCTTAAGTCTTACCTTCTATGCCTTAGAAACACCATCATACATCATCAAGCATGAACATAACTACACATCACATCATAACTTCCACATACACAAAATCAAACATACGGGTTCGAAACCCAGTTTAATGAAAACATATGCATTTCCAGCCCCAAAATTAGTTAAAACATATAAAAGAGGGGTCCTAGAACTCATCTTTGCAGCTCTTGGGTATGGCTTCTTCCAAACTTGTTTGCAATTGATTTCAACCACCTAAAAACCCACTAAAAACATACCCGAACACATACAAACACACATAAGCATAAACCCGATGATAAGACCAGTCAAGAACATCATGAACATGTAAATTCTTACCTTGAATTCGAATTCTTCTTGTTCTTCCTTCAAAAACCGAGAGTTCTCTACTGCACTTGCTACTTTCTCTCTCTAAAATCCGAACATTAGTGATGTGTGTGACATATGGGCGGCCATACCACCTTTATCACCAACTTTTAATCTTTTTGTCCTTTTTGTCACTTTTAACCCCTGTACTTGGGTTTTAATTCCTTTTTCCGTCTTTTTCTTCAGTTTATTCATTCTTCCTTTGTCTTTAAAATAACCGGGTGTGACAATTACATAATACTTTCATTTCATTCATTAACATTCAATGTAAAGCCAAGGGAAAATAATCATACATGAAAAGGAACACAAACATAAATAGTCAACATCATCATCATACAGCGCATCATACATACATCATACATACCATCATGCATAAGCATCATACACATCATGCCAAAGCATCAAACATACATCATACACACCATGCCAAAGCATCAAACATACATCATAACATCATGCCCAACACATCATCTATGAACTCAAAAAGTCAACTTATATAGCCCCCGGAACCTCCCAAGTCAAAGCCTAAACTTCACTTTTCCCCCAAAAGTCAGAAAATATTCTAAGGGTTCGTCCGCATTTGCCATTTTGTTCATCCGCATTTCTTTTACTTCAGCCGCATTTCCCACTACTCATTTGCATTGACTTACTTAGTGGTAAATGTTCATCCGCATTAACTGTTCTCCTGCATTTCCCACTAATCATCCATATTGACTTACTTAGTGGTAAATGTTTATCCGCATTAATTGTTCATCCTCATTTCCCACTACTCATCCACATTGACTTACTTAGTGGTAAATGTTCATCCGCATTAACTGTTGATCTGCATTTCCCACTACACATCCGCATTTCTCTTACTTAGTAGTTAATGCTGATCCACATTAACTGTTCATTCATATTTCTTCCAATACTATTGACTTACTTAATGATTAATGCTCATCCACATTAACTGTTCATCTGCATTCCTTCCAATACTCATTCGTATTGACTTACTTAATGGTTAATGCTCATCTTCATTAACAGTTCATCTGCATTCCTTCCAATACTCATCCGCATTGACTTACTTAATGGTTAATGCTCATCCGCATTAACTGTTCATCCCCATTCCTTCCAATACTCGTCCGCATTTGTTTTGCATACTTGGGTAGATTCTAAAACGTAGACATCTGAGCCCTAAACATCAGATTCCAGTTCCCAACATTGTTTATCATGTTCTAAGCTTAAAACTTACATTCTAAGCCTTAAAAACACAACCATAACATAACCAAGCATGAACACAGCCGAACATCACATCATAACATCATCATTCACATAGTAAATCATATGGGTATAAAACCCAGTTTTATAAAAACATAAGTTCATGCATTTTTAGCCCCATAAATCAGTTAAAACATGTAAAAGAGGGGTTCTAGAACTCACCTTTGCAGCTCTTGAGTATGGCTTCTTCCAAACTCGTTTGCAATTGAGCTCAACCACCTAGAAACCCACTAAAAACACACACAACCAACATACAAACACACATAAGCATAGACCCGAGGCAAGGCCAATTAAGAACACTTAAAACCATGAATTCCTATCTTGAATTCGAATCTTTCTTCTTGTTCTTCTTCAAAACCCGAAAACTCTGCACTTTCTCTCTCTAAAATCCATAGCAGAAAGGTGATGTGTAAGAGTGGCAGCCATCACCTTTATTCACCAACTTTTCAAAGGTTTTGTCCTTTTTGTCAATTTTAGCCCCTAGACTTGGGTTCTATTTCTTTTCCTTTTTTTCTTCACTTTATTCTTTCTTTCTTTGTCTTTAAAAAAATAACCGGGCATTACAAGTCCACCCCCTTATATAGGTTTCGTCCCCGAAACCTGTTATTCCTTAAACAATCATGGGTAATGTTGTCTCATCTCTTCTTCTGTCTCCCACGTGGACTCGGATCCATTCCTGTTGCTTCCACTTTATTCCTCAGCCTCTTCTCTTTTCGATCAATGATCGCCACCGGTTGCTCCACATAATTGAGCCGTTCATCTACCTCGATATCCTCCAATGGTACAACCATATCCTCGTTTCCTAAACATTTCCTTAGATGAGATACATGGAATGTCAGGTGAATTCCACTTAACTCATCTGGTAACTCCAATCTATAGGCCATCTCTCCTACTCAAGCAATGATTCGGAAAGGCCCTACGTATCTCGGGCTCAACTTGCCTCATTTTCTGAACCGAATGATACCCTTCCAAGGTGAGACTTTCAACATAACCCTGTCACCCACCTGGAACTCAATCGGTCTACGTCGTTATCAGCATACAACTTTTGTCTATCTTTGGCTGCCTTCATGAAGGCCTTGATCTTTTCAAGATTCTCAATCGTAGCCTCGATCACCTCGACGCTTCCTAACTCTTTCTGACCAATATCACCCCAACAGACGGGTGTCTTGCATCTCCTACCATATAGCATCTCATAAGGGGGCATACTAATACTGGTATGATAGTTGTTGTTATATGAGAACTCAGCTAACAGTAAGTGGTCAGCCCAACTTCCTCCAAAATCGATGACACATGCTCGAAGCATATCTTCCAGCGTCTGAATGGTCCTTTTCGACTGACCATCCATTTGGGGATGATAAGTCGTGCTAATATGTAACCTTGTCCCCATCACGTCGTGAAATTTCTTCCAAAATTTAGATGTAAACCGGGTGTCACGATCAGACACAATAGTCACCGGCACACCATGACGAGTTACAATTTCCCTGATGAATAGATCCGCAAACCTCTCGGAATATGTCTCGCGGATCGGTAGGAAGTGAGCACTCTTCGTCAAACGGTCGACTATCACCCATATGGCATCACACCCTTTCGGGGTACGCGGTAGCTTCGTAATAAAATCCATGGTGATGTGCTCCCACTTCCACTTCGGTATATCCAAAGGTTGGATCTTCCCATACGGCTTCTGATGCTCAGCCTTCACTTGTAGACAAGTTAGGCATTTACTCACATACACCACCATCATGCTTCATACCCGACCACCAATAATCTTTCTTCATGTCTTGGTACATCTTTGTAGCACCGGGATGAATAGAATACCGAGTCTTATGAGCTTCATCCATAATCTTCATGCATAAATTCCCAAAACAAGGAATCCACATCCGTCCGAATCGGGTTCTAACACCGAGTGTGTTTTCACCTAATTCCGCAATCAGACCTCTCATTCTTTTAGAGTTAAGATGATCTTCATTCAGTGCCTCATCTTGGAACTCTTTGACTTGATTCATCATATCAGAGGTCATGATCAACTGGTAAGCTTTCATCCGAATCAACTCGGGTCTCTCTTTTCGGCTAAGGGCATCTGCCACCAAATTGGCTTTGTTCGGATGGTAGTGGATCTTGCAATCATAATCTTTTATAAGCTCCAAGCATCTCCTATGCCTCATATTCAAATCTTTCTTCTCAAAGAAGTACTTCAAGCTCTTATGGTCAGTGAATATGGTGCACTTCGTCCCGTAAAGGTAGTGCCTCCAGATCTTTAACACAAAGACTACGGTGGCTAGCTCCAAGTCATGAGTAGGATAATTGACCTCATGAACCTTTAACTGTCGGGATGCATTGGCTATAACCATTCCTCTCTGCATTAACACATACCCCAACCCCAAGTAGGAAGCATCAGAATAAACCACCAGATCTTCACTTCCATTGGGTAATGACAGAACAGGAGTTTGAGTCAACCTCGCCTTTAATTCCTCGAATGCCTTCTCTTGAGCTTGACCCCATATAAACTTTACATCCTTCCGGGTCAACTTGGTTAGTGGAGAAGCGATCTTAGAGAAGTCTTGAATGAATCTTCTGTAATAGCCCGCCAAACCCAAGAAACTACGAATCTCAGGTGGCGTCCTTAGAGACTTCCATTGCATCACCGCCTCCACCTTTGCTGGGTCCACCATAATTCCCTCGAGATTCACCACATGACCCAAGAACTGCACTTCGCATAACCAGAACGTGCATTTGGAGAACTTGGCATATAGCTTCTCCCTTCATAACGTCTCTAACACCTCTTGAATATGATCGGCATGTTCCCCCTCACTCTTGGAATAAATCAAAATATCATCAATAAACACAATCACTGATTTATCCAACATCAGCCAACACACTCGATTCATCAGATCGATAAAAGCAGCTGGCGTGTTGGTCAAACCAAATGACATAACGAGGAACTCGTAGTGACCATAACGCATGCGAAAAACTGTTTTAGGAATATCCTGCTCCTTCACCTCTAGCTGATGGTAGCCAGATCGAAGATCTATCCTTGAAAAACAACTGGCACCTTGAAGCTGATCAAACAAATCATCAATCCTCGGTAACGGGTATCGATTCTTCAGAGTCAACTTGTTCAGATCACGGTAGTCTAAACACATCCTCATGCTACCGTATTTCTTCTTTATGAATAAGCTCGGAGCACCCCAAGGAGAGATACTCGGCTTAATAAACCCCTTATCAAGCAGCTCTTGCAACTGCTCCATCAACTCTTTCATCTCAGTCGGAGCCAACTGATACGTCGCCTTGGCAACAGGTTGGGCACCCCGTATCAGATCAATCTGAAACACATCTTGGTAGTCACACACAACCGGTACATTAAACAGTTGTGTTGGTGTTTCTACATCCTTCACATAAGCTAAATAGGCGCTACATCCACGCCTCATACACTTTCCCGCCACCGCCATTGAGATTACTTTCGGGATCGTCGTGACTCAATCCCCATAAACCGTCACCAAACTATCGTCAGGAGATGTCAAACGAATCATCTTCTTGCGACACATAATGTTTGCCTCGTAATCCGCCAACCGATCCATCCCCAGTACTACATAAAACCCGCATAAGGTCATCACGAATGGTCTAACAGGAAACTTATGACCTTCTAATTCCACATCACATCCTTCTAATTCCACATCACATCCGCCAATCTTATGTTACAATCATACGACTGATCCAGTCTCCTGGTTCAGTCGTGCGACTTAGTCATTCGTATGAAGTTATTCATGCGTATGGTCCATTCGCATGGGCCATTCGCATGAGAACTTCATTTTGTTAAGTTTGAATGTATTAATTAATATAACATTATGTGTAACAATTCAAACAACCACAAACCTAATTAACCAATTCAACATCGACTCATTAATGAAATATTAAACATTATAAATAACAAACAACCAATATCATTTCATTAATCATTCCAAACATTACATCAGAATCAGACAAACAAGATCTATTACATTCATATCATGATCTAGGGACATACATGTATCAACAAACTCTCCCTTGGACCTAGATCTCTCTAATGTCTTGTTTTCTTCATTACCTACTCATACTTATTATACTTATCCTCTTTTATGACTCATGCATGAATCTCAAATGCAAAACAGAGTCTTATGACATTCTGGAACTGGAGGGCTTGTACTATATCCTGCGTATCATAGAACAGTGGCCACTTGTATAGAGTGTAGACATCATTAGCTGACAAGTTGGTAAGCCACATTGGGTCAAATACCCTGATAGTATCCATTTGGCCCTCTTTGTTTAGGACTATGACAGCTTCTCCTATCCTCCAATCGTAGTACCACCACTTAAAGTGTGGAGTGAAGTCCTGTGGCATTTCCCTGAGTGGGATTCTTGACATCGTGCACGGAGGACTCCACTTCAACACTATCTTTGGCTTTCCAGTAATGACATCAACTTCAGACCTTCTGATGTACCTTGTAGGCTATTGGGGTCTGAAGTTAACCCACCTGGTGTGGTACTCCTTACTTAGGGCAGCCTCAAACCAGCCTGACATCTTTCTCGGGTCAGCATACAACAGCTTCAGTTTGGCCAGCTGGTTGAGCTCAAAACCTGGTAAAGTCTTTAGATCATGTGGAAATCTAAAGTACTCTATGCCCTTATCCCTCTTAATTGCATAGACGTTAAGGTCCTCAAAATATGCCCATGCTATAATCCTGCCCGACACCTTATGATTTTTCTTGACTCTGTAGAGTTTGGTGTAGGAATCCTGTTTAGGTGTAGCACGTTGGGCTCTAACTTCTTCAAAACAGGCAGCCCACTCAGCCTTTTAGATATCAACATCATCATTTGAGGCTTGGGCCATTCCCTCTGTCTTCTCTGACTCATGCTCCATTTTGTCTAACGCCTCAAACGTATCACCGACAAGCGATTCACCCAGATTGGGGACCACATTTCCCTCATTGTCAGCATATTGAGGGTAGTGCTTTGCAGTGACATCTTCTATTTCTATTTCATCAACGTCATTGAGCTTTTCATCACTTGTCGAGTCGCACGTTGGAGCATCCTTCACAATCTCATCGGGATTTAACTTGAAGATCTCAGCTAGTTGCTCATTTGATAGATCATGAATTATTTCCCCTTCTTCAGGGGTATAACTCACCGACCTTCTGACGATCCCTTGCAGATCAAGAATCATAGTTAGCTGAGTTTTGATCTGCTGAAGGGGAGCAACATCAAACTCATCCCTCTGATAGTTTGGATCTGTTTTATTTAAACATGTAACACATCAACCAGTAGTTAATAATCAAAACAGAAATGCATTAATTTTTAATATAAACATCGAATACATAAGTTTAAATACATGATTCAAATACAAAAGTAATCAAATATATAGACATCTAATCATTACTTTTCTCTTGGATCACTGGATCATCGCTTGTGGAGCAGAGGAGGAAGCTTGTTGGTCTTGTTTCTTCTTGGATCTCCTATCCTGACCTTGAGTAGAGGCAGATGTAGCTACATCCCCTCCTTCTTCATCATCATCCTCATTCCTCTCCTCTGTCCTCTCGTCCTCAATCCCCTCATCATCCTCAGTCTCATCATCATCATCCTCATCATCTGCGTCTCCCTCTTTAATCTTTAGTGGCTCGTCTTTAGATCCCTTAAGCTTTAGCATGATGCTCTTCTTAGCCTCCTCCAACTCCTCAATCCTCTTAGTAGATGTGACACTGTGCTCTTGGAGTTGGGCGATCTCGTGGCTCTGAGCAGCCATTTGTTGGGCCTGCTCATCTAGCAACCAAGCCTGCTCCGAGATCTGCTGAGACTGCGCTGTAGTAAGATTTGTCAGATGACGGATCTGCGTCGTGTTCTCCTCAGTAGCTAATAAACACATCACCATCCGGTTCAGTGCAGAAAGCTATTCCTCTACCCCAATTAGAGGTAAAGGAGATCCATATATATGTGCGGGATGGGATGAGGGTCCTGCTTGGTGGCTAGTGGTGGTGGTGGTCGCTGTGGTGAAGATGGGTTGGGTCTGTGAGATAGTGGAGGTGATGTAGAAGTGAAAGATATGGTGGTGGTTGGCATATGTATAGTGGTGGGAGGTGTGGTGGTGGTAGTGGTAGTGGTGGTGGTAGATGTACTGGCTGTGGTGGTGACGAAGATGAGTCTTCTCTTCTTCTCCTTCTGGTCGTGGGGCTGAGCCATCCTTTTCTTCCTCGATCCAGTCGAGGTGGATGCTCCCCCTAGAACACGGCTAGCTGACTCAGGGGCATAGCTAGGATCTGCAGTCATCTCTCCCGAATCCCTGGGGCGTTCACCAACCGCCCGGAGTCCATACTCTATGGGAACAACCTTGCTTCCGACAGTCCTCGTCAAGGGCTCCTCATCCAACTCTTCTTCCTCCTCACCAGGTATGAAGTCCTGGTGGAAACCCGCTGACTCAGCTATGTCGCCTGTGGGGGCAGATACTGGGGGTATAACATCTGAAGCTGTGCCCCTCGGTGGAATAGGCATATCATCCCCAGCATCCCCACTGTCATCATCGTCTGAATCATGCTCTGGGAGCAATAGCTTCTTATCGTCTGAATCGCTGTCATCATGACGCCACTTGCGTCTACCTGGCGCCACATATCTTTCATTGGCCAGATGGTAGATCAACCTCTTTACCTGGGGCTTTACCTGCTTGCCCCGATACAATCTCATGGACCCAAAGTCGTGTCATCCATAATCTCTAGGGAAACCGCATCATGGCTCTCCTAGGGAAGTAATGGCAGCTTCTCGTTGAAGATCAGCTGCAGAAATCTGGGGTACATACAAAAACCCTCCTTCCCCTTGGCCTCCAGATTCTCCACCAGATACGAGAAGATCATGCTCGAGAAGCTGAAAAGGTGGTTCAGCACCAGTGCCACATAGGCATTCTGAATCTGGTCTGACATGTCATCAAACCCACCCCTCCGAGAAGCAATACACTTCAGGATCACATGCGCCAAGTACTTATACTGGGGACACAGGTTGCTCTTGTTGAGCACACCTGAGTTGATGTCCCCAGCGTACTTGATCCTGAGAAAGCAACCTCTGACTGTAATGGATGTAGTCTGGTGGGGTGATCAGTATCGTTCCCAAAATCAAGTACTCTCTGGATGTCAGCTGCTGTAATCTCAATATCATGACCGTGAATGGAGCTCCGTATGCTGTAAGGCTCACGTGAACAATCTACGGAGGCATTCTCCCAGAAAGCCTGATGTAACGACCTGTAAGGAGTACACGGTGTGGATATGGCTTTATGTGACAGGATCAGCGATCACAAGTTTGATGTATTAGAGTTCAAGGCAGCGGAATAAGAATAGGAATTAGACAAATTATAGCAAGAAGTCGATGCTTGTATGCATTAAGAGCACATACGGTTATAGCGAGAGAATATATTTCTGATTCAAGGAATGTTTATAGATATGGAATGTTTCTAATCAAATCATTCATTCATTCACGTCATTCATGCAATTACAATAGGTTGTCACTCCTTATATAGAGTGCAACAAACACTGCTGTTATCACGGAAAGTGACAACTGGCAGATCTAATACAAAATTAATTAACTCTTAACAAACTACTGAAATGTTCACAACTACTGAGAACATATCAGAGTGTTAAGTACAAAATATAAAACTACTGAAACTACAACGACTGAAGAACAAGCTCTTCAGTCGTTTTACAAAACTACTGAAATATAAAACTACTGAAACTAGAAATATAAAACTACTGATATCACAACTACTGAAGAAGTACTCTTCAGCAGTTGTGACAAACTACTGACGCTTTAGTACTTGATCTTCAGACTTTGACCTTCAGATGTTTCATCAGCTGATGACTTCAGTAGATATTATCAGCTGATGTCTTCAGTCTTTGTCTTCAGACTTTGTACATCAGTTGTTGATCTTCAGCACTTGTAAACTCTTCAGCTGTTGTACTTCAGTACTTTAGTTCTTCAGCTGTTGGAATCTTCAGCACTTGATCTTCAACTGTTGAAGTCTTCAGCACTTGTCAAACTGCTGATGAGGCTTTCAGCAGTTGTTGTGATACCATGTGGGACTTAGAGGTTTTCTGATCTTGGCTCATTGGTTCTTTTGGTCCAACAAACTCCCCCTGAACCAATGCAGCCAAACCTCTAAATTATTCGTTGTCCCACTTATTGTTGGCAAAGTGTTGGTCTTTTTCCTTCTTGATTAGTAGAGAAGATGACCCATGTAAGCTCCGGCCTGGGAAGAAACCTCAATATTTGTTTGGCAGGGTATGAATGGGAACTCTGTTTTGGGGAACTGGACACAGAGTTGTTATCCCATTCATGAGATTTACTTCCCCATAATGAGTCTGTACGACTCTCTTGTGTAGGCCTCAAGGAAGGTGATTTGTTCCTCCATGGTTAGCTCTTCAGCACCTCCTTCAAACAATGATTCAGGCCCATAATACTCAGACAGGTATTTGGCCAGTTTCCCATTCTTTAGCTCCACAGTTGTTATTATTCTGTAAGCAAACTCATCCGGTGATTACCCTCTAGGAACAACTGGAGCTCATTTTTCCTGACTTCCTCAAGTCTCTTGTAAACTAACCCCTTTTTCACTATTTTGTTTTCCAGCATCTTCTGAGGGGTTAGATTAGCTTTGTAGGCTTTCTTGAAGTCTTCTAGGATTTCCCAGGGTGAAACTACAAAGACCAGAGAGATCACTTCATCTACGATCTTTTTCACCTGGCCAATGTATCTCCGAGGTATATTTTTCTTATGAATTCTGTGAGAGACCCTAGGATCAGGCCAAATCCTCACTCTTTCCTTTTGATATTGAAAGTATGCCTGAGAGTGTAAAGTCTGAGGGCTTGCTTCTTCATATTGATGATAGAAGATGTGGCTGCATAAGCTTTGTCAACTCTCTTCAGCAATTCCTCATCATGCTGTTTATGAAGCTCTTCTTCTTCTAGCTTCACTTTAACCATTTGTCTCTGGACTTCAGGAGTAATTGCTGAGGAGTGACTTGTGGCCTTAGGCAACTGAATACAGCTGAGAGTGGCAGCCTATCTTTATCATCTTCTAGCCTCAATATTCTTCTCTTCTTCTTCAAGGGTATATCATCAGCTATGGTTTTGAGGGTAAGGAGTTGGTTTGGTGGGTTGTGTTTTGGGTGGTTTTGGTGTGGGAATGTTTACAGGCTGTTCTAGCATTCTTGAGGTGAGTGTGGCTTTTGATTGTTTGGCTAGCTCAGTCCTGCTCCCAACACCCGCTTCATTTAAAGCTTCAATAACAAGCCCCTTAGTATATGCTTCAGACAAACAGATCTTGGTGGTGATTGCCAAGATACTGTCCCTGGACCAAGCTTTTATTTCGATCAATGATCTTCCAAGATATTTTGCAATAAATCTAATCATGATCTCAAGCCTTTCTCTTTCTAACACTTCATAACTTGCCCATCTATTCTGGATTTCTTCAATCTCTAATCGTCGAATCTCAGAGTCAAGTTTATTGGTGTCATGGCCTTGCCTAAACAGCTGATCAATGATGTTGTCCATTGATCTGCTGTGTTCGGCATCAGCCTCTTTTATCAGTAGCTCCAAGGCTTTATCTTCAGCAATGTGATCATCAGCACCTTTCTTTCTCTTGTAGGTGAGCAGTGGTTGCTGTTCTTTCTCCTCCTTTTGGGCTTGCTTCGCTTCTTTCTTTTCCTCGGATCTTTTCCTCTTCTTTTCTTTCACTGCAGGACTCTCCCCCTTTTTGGATGCATTGGAGGGAGGGGTTTGTACCGCAGAAAGAGTCTTTTGGACAGCAGCATCAATCAGGGGCTGTAAAGTGGAGGAAAGCCTCTCATCAATGGCTTTAGTCACAAGATCGGTGATTATGGGTGTGATGAGAGGGAGAGAATTTTGAAGTACAGCACCTATTTGCTCAGGAGGGTTCTGTTCCTGAGAAGTAGGGCCTGAAGCAGAGGCAGGTGGTTGAGTTTGGAGTGGCTTAGTGTTTGGGGAACCTTCAAGTGAAGGTGCCATCTGTGGGTGGGTAGAGGCAGATGGTCTTTCTCCTTGGGAGAGTTGATCAAGTAGGTTTTGCAGCCTACTGACTTTCTCTTCAAGGATTGTGTTCTGGGCAAGAACATCGTAGAAAAAGCCCAGGTCATCATCAGCCGAACCTAAATCATCTGACCTCCTGCTTAGAGCAGGATTTACATGCACTGGGTGTAGACCAGTTGGTGCATGTGCCCCTTGTGCTTGGTACTGGGGACTTCCAGCCTCAGGACAATGTCCATCATCAGTTGTTGCCTCTAGTGAGGTCTTAGCAATGTTACCAGCCTCATTTGGATCATTTGCTGAGTCAGAGGAGGTGGCAGCCTCACTAGATATTCTAAGCTCCTTGTCTACACCAGGAGATAGAAGTGGTAAACCCCTGTGCTGTGGGTTCTCAAGTGCACTGTGTTCCTCCCCCTCAATTGTAGAGGTATTCCCAGTAGTAAGTGGTTTCTGGGGAGGGGGTGAGGAGTGCAGTTGAGTCAGCACTTGTGCAACTATTAAAGTTGGGCTGTGAGGGGCGGTTGTTTGGGGTGAAGGGATAGAAGCAGTGTGCATCGGGGGAGGTTGGTGCTCTTGAATGGCAATCCCCTCAAGTGAGGAAGATCCCATATATGAAGGTACCCCTTTTGTGGTTGCTGCAGGCTCCTGTTGAGAGGAAGCCTGAGCGGCTATGGCTGGAAGAGTCATTGTATCCACTAGGGGGTTTGGACTAGTGGATATATCCTGCGTTTGTGTTGCAGGGGCTTCCTCAGGGGACTCAATTCCCTGAGTAGCCGTTTTGGGTTTCTTTTTGGTGGGTTTGGTGGGGACTTTTGATTTGGAGGTTGTGGCTGTGGGTTCCAGCTGCGTGGGTTTTCGCAGCTTGGCAGCCATTTTAAGTGTCTGATCAGAGTTGTGCCGGGAGTATACTTTCGGCAGAACAGCCGTAGCAGGGACTCCCAAGCCAACAAGTCCCTCAGCATTAAGCTGGTTTGTAATGATGGCCATTATGAACCGTGGATATAGTATCCAACGGTTGGCAGTGAGTTTTTGAGCCATGTCTTTGAGCTCCAAAAATATTATTTCTGAAAAGTTTAGTGGTTGTTGCTCAAGAATAGAATACATTACCTGCTGCCATTTTGTCGACATTTGATCCCAAGACGACATCTTAGGGGCCAAACATACATTCACCATGTGAAAAATTAGGCGCTCAGCGTCATTAAAGTGTTTCTTCATGATAGTGGAGGCACTGAGATCACCTTGATATCCATGTTGGGCAAATGATAGATCTGTGGTGCCCTTCGGATATCCAGCAGGAGAACTAGCATCATTCAGATGAAGAATTTGGTGGATTACTGCAGGAGTGATGACTACTTCTTTGTTGTTGATGACCGACTGGAGAGATGGTGTCTTGTTCTCCCCAGTGGTAATAGTAACGTTCATCCAAAATTGTTGAAGGGATTCGGCATGTAGTGTGGGATTCAGAAGAAATGCCGTATTGTATTGGGACTGAACCATAAGATCGATAGCAGTATCGAACTTAGTCCAGATGGGCGATTTAGTGAGGTAGGCAACATAGTTGTGTCGCGGTTTAATTTGCATGGACGCCATTGAGAAAAGGGAAGGTTTTGGAGAGGAACGTTAGGTTTGAAGAAGATGAAGCATTGAGAGCTTAGGTCAGGGATATTTATAGGGTACGGGTAAGAAAACGACTGAAGGATGTGGTATTAGTCATCAGTAGTTTTAAACGACCGTTGACATGGTATTATCCTTTCAGACGTTGAAACAGCTGAAGTCGTGGTGTTAGGCATCAGAAGTTAGAAAACTACTGAAGACCGTGGTTTTGACTTAAGATGATTGAAACAACTGAGGACTTGGTGTTTGTCATCAGTAGTTATGAAACTACTGAGGACAGTGGTTTTGTCATCAGCTGTTGTAAACAACTGAAGACTTGGTATTAGTCATCAGTAGTTATAAAACTACTGAAGACAGTGGTTTTGCTTCAGTTGTTTAGAATGAAATAGCAGTCGTACAAACGACTGAAGAGAAAGTTCTCTTCAGCTGTTTTCGTCAATTCTTAGCTTTTCAACTGTTTCATACTGTCCTCAACACATTCATCAGCCTTTTTGGCTGAGTTCAGTTGTTTCATAGGACATCAGTACTTATCTGTTTTTACTGATTGCAGTAGTTGTAACTGCATCAGTAGTTGTAACTACGTCAGTAGTTTAGAGCAGATGAAGTACTGCAGTACTTGTGAGACATTTAGCCTTCAGTAGTTATAGAAACTGCTGAGGGTATAAGAGCTCATCAGTACTTATATATGACATAGTTACTAATGATCATCAGTACTTATTACTAAGATCATCAGTAGTTGTCACTTATTCTAGCTGCAGCATACCAAGCCTTAACACCAGGTTTTGGAAAGTTGAACTATCCAAAGGCTTAGTAAAAATGTCTGCAAGCTCATCAGCACTAGGCACAAACTTAGGATCAATCAGACCTTTTTCAAAACAATCCTTATAAAATGATGTCTGATCTCTATATGTTTGGTCCTAGAGTGCTGGACTGGATTTTTGACAATGCAAAGAGCTAAAGCACTATCCATTAACAATGGAGTCTTAGTCTCTGTAATGCCATAGTCCAAAAGTTGGTTTTGAAGCCAGAGTACCTGAGATGTACAACTTGCAGCAGCAATGTACTCTGCTTCAGCAGTAGATGTAGCAACTGAGGTCTGTTTCTTGCTCTGCCAAGAAATCAAGCAGTTGCCTAGGAATTGACATCCACCAAAAGTTGATTTCCTGGTCAACTTACACCCTGCATAGTCACTGTCAGAAAAAGCAACTAATTTACCAGAATGTCCAGTACAATACCATAAACCTAGAGATGGAGAGCCTTGCAGATATCTAAAGATCCTCTTGACTGCAATCAGATGAGACTCTTTAGGTGCAGCCTGAAATCTAGCACAAACACATGTAGCAAACATAATATCTGGTCTAGAAGCTGTTAAGTACATCAAGGACCCAATCATACATCTGTAAAGTGTTTCATCAACCACTTTACCTTTCTGATCTGTATCCAGTTGTGTGGTGCTGCACATGGGGGTAGAACAGGGCTTACAGTTTTGTAAATCAACTTTTGCAAAAGATCTTTTGTGTATTTGGACTGATGAATGAAAATTCCATCAGCCTTTTGTTTGATTTGCAACCCCAGAAAGAACTGTAATTCTCCCATGGCACTCATTTCAAACTTCTGTTGCATCAACTTTGTAAAGGCATCACACAACTTTGGATCAGAGGATGCAAAAATGATATCATCTACATAAATTTGAACAAGTAGATTATGCTGTCCAGCTTTCTTAATGAATAAAGTCTTATCTATGGAGCCTCTAGTGAAATTGTTTTCCAGAAGAAAGTTTGATAATGTCTCATACCAGGCTCTAGGAGCTTGTTTTAACCCATAAAGAGCCTTATCAAGCTTATACACCAATTAGGATGTTTATTGTCCTCAAAGCCTGGAGGTTGACATACATAACCTCTTCTTTAATTTTTCCATACAAAAATGCACTTTTGACATCCATTTGAAAAACTTTAAGATTTTGAGAAGCAGCATAGGCTAAAAACAATCGAATTGCTTCCAGTCTGGCTACAGGGGCAAAGGTTCCCACACTTGCTGTTTCTTGAACTGAAGAAGCTCAAGCTGCATGGCATCAACCCATCCATTATCCTTTAAAGCAATGTGATAATTCTTTGGCTCTTCCTGACTGATGAAGAGAGCATAGAAGCAGAAATTTGACAATTGACTTCTTGTTGATACGCCGGCAGTGATATCACCAATGATTTGAGACATAGGGTGATTCTTCAGATCTTGATACACAATGAGATCTGTGCAAGTGTTTGTAGCAGGCTCAGTAGTAACAGATGGTGATGGTGAATCATTTCCTTGAAACCAATCAGTGGATGGTAATTCAAAAGAAGTTGAATTCGAAGAGATCTCATCAGCATTTGTTGTGGATGGTGCTACTGGAGCTACAGGAACATCAGGTCTAGCTGAATCAGGCAGCTGATCACTAAACCTGAAGAGGTGAGTACTGCAATCATCATCATCATCAGTAGTACCACCGGGTGGTGAACTGTTGACAGGAGCAACAGCAGGAGTTTGATGAGGAACATATTGCAGTATGTCCAAATCAAATAACTCCACAGGGCTTTGTGGAATCTGTCCTTTGGAGATTCATTGAACTTAACATGTAGAGTTTCTTCAACCATCTTTGTTCTGCAGTTGAAGACTCTGTATGCCTTACAAGTAGATGAATAACCAACAAAATACCCTGCATCCACCTTAGGATCAAACTTATGGAGTTGATCCTTTGTGTTGAGAATAAAACAGGGACACCCAAATGCTTTGAAAAATGAAATCAGAGGAGCCAAATGATGGAGAACTTCATATGGAGTCTTCATCAACCTTTGATTTACTAAAACTCTATTTTGCACATAGCAAGCTGTGTTGACAGCTTCAGCCCAAAAGGTCAGTGGCAAACCTGAGTCGGCCAGCATGGACTTGCAGCTTCAATGAGAGTCCTGTTCTTCTCTCCACTACTCCATTTTGTTCTGGAGTCCTTGGGATGCTAAACTGCCTTTTGATCCCCTTGGAAAGATAGAAGTCATCAAGTGTATGATTTCTGAACTCAGTTCCATTGTCACTCCTAATACACTTGACTGGAAGGGAATACTGCTTCTCAATATACAACACAAAGTGAATGATCTTCTGAGCAGCCTCATCCTTTGAATGTAGAAAGAAAGTCCATACAAATGTGGAGTAATCATCCACAATTACCAGATAGTATTTCTTCTTTGCCATGCTCATTACTCTCACAGGACCAAATAGATCCATATGCAGTAATTGCAAGCAGGCAGTGGACTTAGGCACTTCAATAGGAGGGAATGAGACTTTGTGCTGTTTTCCTTTTAAACAAGCAGTGCAGGTTTCATCACAGTGGAACTCCTTTATTGGTAAGCCTCTGACTAAACTATTGTGGGTAAGCTGATTCATGTTTTTGAGATTAACATGACCAAGCCTTCTGTGCCACAGTTTAGATTCTTGAGAAGAGGCTTTGGAAAATAGGCAAGGATTGCCTTTGAGATCTATTTTCTTGGAAAGATCTAAGGCATATACTCTTCCTGTCTTGTTGGCTCTCAGGAGAGTGTGATCATCCAACACCTTGTCAATCAAGTGCAAAACTTTGGATGACAGAATCCTACAGTTTTGACTGGTGAAAAGAGCAACATGGCCTTTATCACACATTTGACTGACACTCAAGAGATTGTACTTGAGATTTTCCACATGATTAACATCATCAATTTGATTTCTCCATTGGAGACAAAGCCCTTACCTATGATGTAACCCCTAGCATCATTGCCAAAAGAAACAAATCCCTTCTTTCCTTGAGAGTAGTCATGAAGAAGAGAGCTATTCCCAGTCATGTGCATAGATCCCCCACTGTCTACATACCAGATGCTACTTTGGCATGTTGAAGAACCCTGCAATAATAAACAATCAGTTAGTTTTAGAGACCCAAACTTTTTGGTTTTGGGCCTGGTTTCATCAATAGATGTTAAACTAACAGGTTTATCTGAAACAACAGCCCGAGAGGAAGAAGATGGTGTAGAAGAGGATGAAGATAGGCTGCCACTCTCAGCTGTGATTCAGTTGCCTAAGGCCACAAGTCACTCCTCAGCAATTACTCTGAAGTCCAGAGACAAATGGTTAAAGTGAAGCTAGAAGAAGAAGAGCTTCATAAACAGCATGATGAGGAATTGCTGAAGAGAGTTGACAAAGCTTATGCAGCCACATCTTCTATCATCAATATGAAGAAGCAAGCCCTCAGACTTTACACTCTCAGGCATACCTTTCAATATCAAAGGAAAGAGTGAGGATTTGGCCTGATCCCAGGGTCTCTCACAGAATTCATAAGAAAAATATACCTCAGAGATACATTGGCCAAGTGAAAAAGATCGTAGATGAAGTGATCTCTCTGGTCTTTGTAGTTTCACCCTGGGAAATCCTAGAAGACTTCAAGAAAGCCTACAAAGCTAATCTAACCCCTCAGAAGATGTTGGAAAACAAAATAGTGAAAAAGGGGTTAGTTTACAAGAGACTTGAGGAAGTCAGGAAAAATGAGCTCCAGTTGTTCCTAGAGGGTAATCACCCGATGAGTTTGCTTACAGAATAATAACAATTGTGGAGCTAAAGAATGGGAAACAGGCCAAATACCTGTCTGAGTATTATGGGCCTGAATCATTGTTTGAAGGAGGTGCTGAAGAGCTAACCATGGAGCTCTGATACCATTTGACAGGATCAGCGATCACAAGTTTGATGTATTAGAGTTCAAGGCAGCGGAATAAGAATAGGAATTAGACAATTGTAGCAAGAAGTCGATGCTTGTATGCATTAGAGCACATACGGTTATAGCGAGAGAATATATTTCTGATTCAAGGAATGTTTATAGATATGGAATGTTTCTAATCAAATCATTCATTCATTCACGTCATTCATGCAATTACAATAGGTTGTCACTCCTTATATAGAGTGCAACAAACACTGCTGTTATCACGGAAAGTGACAACTGGCAGATCTAATACAAAATTAATTAACACTTAACAAACTACTGAAATGTTCACAACTACTGAGAACATATCAGAGTGTTAAGTACAAAATATAAAACTACTGAAACTACAACGACTGAAGAACAAGCTCTTCAGTCGTTTTACAAAACTACTGAAATATAAAACTACTAAAACTAGAATATAAAACTACTGATATCACAACTACTGAAGAAGTACTCTTCAGCAGTTGTGACAAACTACTGACGCTTCAGTACTTGATCTTCAGACTTTGACCTTCAGATGTTTCATCAGCTGATGACTTCAGTAGATATTATCAGCTGATGTCTTCAGTCTTTGTCTTCAGACTTTGTACATCAGTTGTTGATCTTCAGCACTTGTAAACTCTTCAGCTGTTGTACTTCAGTACTTTAGTTCTTCAGCTGTTGGAATCTTCAGCACTTGATCTTCAACTGTTGAAGTCTTCAGCACTTGTCAAACTGCTGATGAGGCTTTCAGCAGTTGTTGTGATACCATGTGGGACTTAGAGGTTTTCTGATCTTGGCTCATTGGTTCTTTTGGTCCAACATTATGTATCCAAGAACGTCGAAAGAACGCAATGATCTCTGTAAAGTCGACCCCGTTCCGAGTCGTATGGTTCAAGTGAGCACATATATTGTGCTTTGGATTGATGGACCATCTATCAACCATTGACCTAAAACACAAGACACAAAACCATTAGAAAGCCATACATTCAAAATTCAGTTCAAGGTGTATAGTTTAAATTCATTCTGATTCATTCGTGCAAATGAATCATGCGACTGAAGTCAGTCGGTTGTCCTTTCATGTGACTGTGCATTCGGCCGATAGACCCAATCGCAAGATTCAATCGTGCGATTGGAGTTCATCCGGTCGACCAGTCGCTTGTCCCACTGTTCAGTCTCCTGTGGTTTGAATCTTGGCCAAATCAAGTAATTTAACATGGTTTAATGGTCCATTAGACTCGCCATCTTGTCACTAATAACCTATTAAACTTAATTTTAACATTTTGCTTAGTTTATGTTGGTTATTAGGTCATTTACAGTCCAGTTCTTGTTTCACCCGAATATCACAAATTTAGGGTTCAATGTCTTCTGATTTCGGTAAGATTTCACTGCAATATACCTGTATAACCGTCAACCCACGTCAGAAGATCAATAAAGATGTAAAAACAGGTCTAGAGGAATTTTGGCAGAGTAACGGTACTTGGTGCGATTTAGGAGCGATTGAGGGTGATGAGTGGAATGCGATCGACTATGCCCTTTAAATACTGAAGCTGAGTTCAATCGGCCGACTGGCCTCATTCGCTCAGTTCATTCGGGCGACTAAGGCTCAGTCGTGCGATTGGCCCAGTCAATCGCATTCAGTTGGCCGACTGAGTCTCCGTCGGTCGACTGACTCATTCGTGCCCTTTCATTCGCACCCTCAGTTAACCGACTGAGTCTCAGTCGGTCGACTGACTCATTCGCACTCTTTCATTCGATCAAATGGATCATTCTGATAAGCCATTCGGGTGAATGGCTCAACCTCATGTCCAGTCGTGCGAATGGGTTACACTTATGAACATTTAGCACTTAAACCCTTTTTACCTGTTGAAATTAACATTATGAGCATTTGATCATCTCAGACATGATCATTTTAACTTGAAAACTTTTTGATCACCTCAGACGTGATCCTTTTAAACAATTTAGTCACCTCAGACGTGACCCTTTTAAACTTTGAAAACACATGTGGCCATCTCAGACATGACCCTTTTAGGTGAGTTAATCCCATACTGATTTTCATGATATAGTCCGACGAACAAACAAACTAAAATGACTAACTAACTAGAAACTTAAACTAAATACAAAAATAAAACTTGTTTTTGACTTTTTGTGAGAGATAAATCCTAAGATAGACATCTACTGGATTTGGTTCCAGAATAGGCAGCTTTAATTTAGTTTGACCACACCTGGACCAATTCAATTTTGGAATCATACAGGCAAGTCAAATCATTTGGGACTTGTTATCAAAACTTTTGATGCTCAATTCTTGGTTTTCATCCAGAGTCGTTAGCAAATTTAAGAAATCACACTGGTACTATTAGATTCCCACATTGATTTGAACTTTCAAGAACTGCAGCCATAATGATTGTCAGTATATTTGTCCTCTTGAATCCATACACAGACTTTAAACACAAACTGGTGATAGTTTTAGGTTTAATTATTTCAACTAATATTTTTGGATCCCACACTTATATGGTAATCAACATTCCTTAGGAGCTTTTGAGCGGTCTACAGGTATTTTTACTAGAAGAGACTATTCTTAGAGCTTTCAAAGAGAAGCCAATCCTCAGGTCAGTGCCATCGCACAGCAGAGAGGCAGCAAATAACAGTGAATTCTAGAATATCTAGGTTATGCTTATCCTCAGGTCAGTGCCATCGCACAGCAGAGAGGCACACAACCTATCTTCTTGTTAGAGCAGTTAAATTTTCTTTTGCACAGAATGCACCAACAACATATGTCATTAGCTTGATAGAATTTGTCTTTCATTTTTTTTCGTGCTTTCCTCTATTTATGGTCATCCGCACATATTTGTGGCGTTTACATGCTCATTACCCCTTATTGGAATATTGTTGATTGTGTTAACCAGTGATAAGATGGTAGCCCACAGTCAGTTGAACAACTTAGTTTGATCTTGAGATCACCAGTCAGGTCTAATCATCTATTGTGTTGAATCTACCGACATATCATTTGTGGTCTAGCAACCTCTAGGTCTACTTTCTTTGTGTTACCTTAGTAGTTACCAGTTTTTCTATCGTCTTCCCTTTTATATTGCTTAGACTACACAGACTTATACTTTGAATTTTGCATCTTTTCTAAATTAAATATTTAAAGTCCCTTTTGATTTGTTCCTGTGTACTATCATTTTCCAAAAGGTTTGAATCGGTATCACAGATACGATCTTCCTTATATCAGCTTTCCACTCCTTCTCCCTCATTTTTTTTAATATTACTAGCTGACCTACTCTCTCCCTAAAATTCTAAAATCATACTGGATTTAATTATTTTAGGATTTTAACAGACAGCTAAATAACATGAATTTAATTTAAACAGAATAAAATAAATAAGGAAGAATAAAAAAATATATAACTACAATGAATCGGACTACACCTGATCATCATTAGGAATAACATCACTTTTCTTTTTAACGTCGTTGACCTCTAATAGATATAGAAAACGTGGTTTATCAAAGGATTTTGTATAGAGGTCAGCGCGTTGAAAGTAAGTATTAATTTTACCACATCGATTAAGTTATTTTCAAAACAGTCTCTTATGAAATGGTATTTAATACCGATGTGTTTGGTCTTTGGATGTTGTACCGGATTTTAGTTACTGCAATTGTAGCAGAGTTATCAACAAAGATAGGAGTAGAAGAAAACTTTAAACCAAATACCGAATTATTAACGTGTAAACCAAACCAAATAGTGCAGAATCCTATTTGATTGGCGATCCAATCAGTGAGAACGCACGTAGAATCAATAAAGTATTGAATCAAACGTTAAGAATCGATTAGGAATCGATCTACAGCGTTCTATGAACTTGGAGTATCAACTTGGAGGCTTCTGGACGGCTAGGGTACGTCTGGAGTCAAAATAGAATGAATGCCCTCTCTTTTCCATGAATTAGGTTGTATTTATAGGTTAGTATTGTTCATTCGTGCGACTGAACCATTAGTATGGTTCAGTCGTGTGATTGAACCATGCGGTTGATTCATCCGCACGACTAAGTGTTCAGTCGTGCGACTGAGCCAATCTTATGTTACAATCATACGACTGATCCAGTCTCCTGGTTCAGTCGTGCGACTGAGTCATTCGTATGAAGTTATTCATGCGTATGGTCCATTCGCACGGGCTATTCGCATGAGAACTTCATTTTGTTAAGTTTGAATGTATTAATTAATATAACATTATGTGTAACAATTCAAACAACCACAAACCTAATTAACCAATTCAACATCGACTTATTAATGAAATATTAAACATTATAAATAACAAACAACCAATATCATTTCATTAATCATTCCAAACATTACATCAAAATCAGACAAACAAGATCTATTACATTCATATCATGATCTAGGGACATACATGTATCAACAAGCTCAGTTTATGTCAACTATAGTAAGTCCCTAATTATAGTGGCCAGTTGTGATTAGCCACTTACTTTACTCTTCATACCCCAAGCATTACCTATCCTGACTACATCAATATCTAAATCTAGCAGCAACACAAAAGCCACATAACATGCGCACGTAATACCGGTTAACATTAAGAAAATACCTAATGGCACGCAGCTACTCGGACCGGCATCCCTTCCCTTTCCGTCCCATTTTCAGTTTAAGTTTAGGTTTATTTGAAAATTTACCCATTTCACTTAAACTTTGGCTTTGATACCAACTTGTAAGGCCCCGTTCCCGGGACGCTTACAGCTGGCCAATCATTGCACATAAAACATATAATTACATTTAACTTTCATAAAACGTCAGAGCGGAACATCAAAATAACTTTTCATTTCATTAAAAATGCTTTTTCAAGTTAATACAATCATTCATTGCACATTTTCATTTGTTCGCATTACAATGCAAAAGCATTAACAAAAGAATGCCATCCAAAATGCCAAGTAGCTACCCCGTGCCATCCTAAGCAATGCTCACCTGCCAACTGGATAAAATGCATAAAAAGTCAGCGTTGTTGAGTGTGTTCTAGTTTTATAACAATACATACTTTACTTTCATTAAAATCGTTCTTTACTTTTGCATGTGAACACATATCATACATACACATAGATAATATCATTATTATTTTCATCATTCGTTTATGCTTTCTTTCATTCATCATACGTTATTACCATTCACTTTCATTATATTCATTCTCATTCATTTTTACTTTCTTACTTTCATTCATATGTTCATCATTACTTCTTTTCATTCCATCAAAATCCATGAACTTTACCCCACCGTCATGCATAAAGCGCGTACTAGGCTGGGGTATATCATAGACCCCCATCATGGCGCACAACAGCCTGGCCACAACACCTATGGGTAAATTCAGGCGTACCATTTTCATGTGCTATACCCACCGTCATGCATAAAGCGGGTACTGGGCCGAGGTCTTTTATAGACCTCTCGTAATGGCGCACAGCAGCCTGGCTACAGTATCTAGGGTAAGCGACAAAGGTTCTATACAAATGGTCAATCATAAAGAAAGACCCCGATGTGCATTCTTCTGGGGTAGCTAACCCACACACCGTTGGACTAACACCCTTCATTGGGCGTGTTCCACATATAAGGCTTGCAAGACTTACATTACTTTCCTTTGTTCATTAATGCATGCATTCATTCATCATGTTCCTCTTTTTATTATCTTCCACTTTACGTTACATAATAGTTTCATTTCATTCATTAACATTCACTTTATTCTTTCTTTCTTTGTCTTTAAAAAAAATAACCGGGCATTATAAATTCTCATTCATATGATTGATTGGAATATGTAAATCCATAGTTAATTATGATGGATGCTTATATTTGTAATTGAAAGTACGTGTGCAAGTATTTATGATATGTACTTGTGTGGGACACTATCCAATTGTTACTAGGTTGTGGCTTGTGTGCTCGATATAGATACATATCAACTAAACTAGGTGATACATATACATGATTACAACAATGATTCATTGAACTATGCAACTGAATATTCATCGAGTCTTAAAAACCTACAAGCTCATTAGCTTTATGTTGACCAATCTTCTAACAAGTTTTTAGGTAACTAAGCATATAAGAAAACCTACACTTAAGATTGGTACATCTAAGACACATAGGAAGATTACGTAGAATAGGCTCAGGGATGATTAGGCCAATGTGTTGTACTCTTTTGGAATATGTACCTTAACATAATTCATGCCTATCTTTAAATTAATGTTAGTGTTCTCTTTTAACTATGTGGTCATGATGTTCCACTGGTTCCCCCTTCTCATGTTTCCACTATCAACGGGAAAGGAATGACAGACTGATGTTAGAGTATCGTACTCTTGGTCAAGTACACTCCAGGCATGGGAGCTGGATCCCTTAGTATCAATTAATAGGTCTCATTTTTTATGTTACTTTAAAAAATATAACGGAAGTCATTTCCATTTACCTCGGATGTTTTTTTCATCAAACTAAAATATTCAGTTTAGATAACAATCAAATCCTCACTTAGGAGGCATTTCAATAATTAGGGTTGAATACAAATCATCCATATATTTCTTAAAAGATATTATATATCTTTATAATATTACATTGTTTTGAGCAAAACAACATTCTATTACATAATGAGCCACAAACTTAAAGTCAAACAATTCTTCTTTCTGAAGTCCACTGGACGTTCGCACAAGAATAAGGTTAATCATAAGCTTATTTACACTACGCATGCATATCATTTTCTTAAAAATGGTCATAATATGAAACATTAGCAAAGAGTTGGTAAATCATATAACCAGACATTTTAGGTATACCAAAACAACACGATTAATATTGAACTATTAAAACATCTTGTTTTGTAGTTGTCCAATATTATTCACACGGGTAATTTTATACACTAAATTTATCTAGTTCACATGTGTTAAGATGATTTCAGATGCATTATGGCTTAACCCTTAATTATCCATCAATGTGTGTATTTAGTTCACACGAGTAGTTTTATACACTGAATTTATTTAGTTCACATGTGTTGAAATGGTGTGAGCGCCAGTGGTCGCTCAAACCCATGCTTTATATTATTAATATATTTACATGTTGGTTTAAAATAATGTAATCATTTTCATATAAAACATTTCATAAACATGCTAGAAATAATTTTGTGCACATAAACCAAGCACACAAACAAAGTTTAGGAAACATGTTCCCCTCTACATGTTGTTAGAAATACTACTTACAATCTTCTAAGCATTTCCATATGCTTAATAAGGTATAACATATCTTACATAGGGTAATATAGCGGTGTTCGGAGTACAAGTGAAAACACACATGTGCTTGAATGTTTAAAGTCAATTGTACAATGCAGGCTTTTATAACCTATTCGCAGGTCCCTTCGCAAACCGCTAAGGGAAAGGGTGGAGTCCCCCAGCTAACCATGGTGGCCAATATCCCTTTGGTCGAATCAAATTTTAACATGTGTCATTCTTAGAGTCTTGTCATTAGTCATGTGTCATTCTAGGATGACACGTGTCATTCCCTAATCCTCATCAGCATGCCATGTGTTAACATACGAGATTTTTGTTTGGTCCACACATAGTGGTTTTTAATAGGGTAACATAATGGTCCTCTATGCAACCGTGATTTCAAAAACCCTAATTTTTTCTTGGCGGTCCACTAGGCATCATGGTCATGATCCAAGATCGAGGTTAAATCCTTAAATTTTAATTTCTACCTTGAACTTTCAATTCTTAATATTTCATGCATAAATTTTTCAAGATGTTACATAGAGCAATGATTATAGTAAACTAGGATGCCTTAGATAGACACCCTAGACTATAACTAAATACACTCACTTAGAACATTAACACAACTATTTATGACTTATATGCACACTTATTATTACCATCGTATAGTCATGACTTCTAAAATGGATTGATCTCTAAGGACAACATCAACCCATCTGAGCATTTTAGTGTTAGCTTCACTGCATCATTACAGATCACCGATCTGAGGAAGGAATAATGGTCATTAGCCGTCTTAGATCTTACTCACTTCTCACTAACGAGCAATTGAAGCTTGAGAGTCTAATTGTCCTACCCGATAGTCTGCACCCCTATTCTAGTCATAAGTAGACCTAAAACTAGACTTACTACTAGGAAAAGTATTAGCCTTCCTATGTAGGTCACTCTACTTTCTCTTGCACCCGATATCGATCAACCCCCTCTAACACACTAAGTAGCATCTTTAATTGGAAGGCCTGACACTCAAGTGGGTGGATGAGCAGGTCTACCACTACACCCATAACTGATGAGACCTTGAAGAAAAATAAAAAGATACTATAAGAGATTGAAGAGATGAAGGACGACTTTAGGAACACCAAGTTAGTGGTAGGTGTTCTAATGAAAGTATGGACTTGACCAATAGTAGGGTAACATCTAACCATTGTCTAGCCTAAACGACATAGGAAACCGCATGCACCAGCAGTATAATTAACATGTTCTCTTTGTTTCATCTTTAGTTGTACTTGTGCCAACCTTATTAAGGGAGTACAATTGTTAGAGGCTTGACCTCATAGAGTAGGTCCGAGATATGTACCGAGAGTAGAGTTTGGAGCTATATTGTTACTATATATATATAGTATTTATATACTAGTCACTCATTCATGCCTAGTAGGATGTCCTCCCTGTATTTAAATCCTATTATGTAATAGTTTTAATTTTCAAAAATATGATAAAATGATTCTTATCGACTTTGTCATTATTTATTTACAAATATTAAGAGCATGGCTACTTCATTACCATCCACACCCTCTGTTCATGATCTTGATAACGACCATAGTCGGTTTAACATTGAGTTAGGATACCCGGAATATGATGAGGCATCTGAACAACCTTCACCTACATCTATTTTAGACCCATCCCTTTTTGTGTTCCCTGATACCATGATTGCACATTAATGCACACTTCATTCCCTTGAAACCTGAACACCTAGCATAGTAGTAGGAATCTCACTAGGGAACACTTCAAACTATGGGAGAGTGGAATGATGGTCAGATCTGCAACATCAGTCACTAGACTCATGACATAGGTGAACATGTCCTTTACCATGGTGCACTAATGGATAACTTTCAAGACTCAATACAGGCACTACATGAAGAGTTTGAGGGGATACCAGTAGAGAGTTCAATGACATGATCGTTACTTTGAAGATTTCATAGTGCTAGGTTTAGCACCCGACTTATGTTTCTAGGATCTTGAATGACTTATACTCATCTCCTACTATCTAGTATAGTGACCATACTTTGTGCCAATATTTTCTAGTGACTACCTGTTTGCCTAACAAGGCGTTATGTTCAAATTTGTTTTAAGCATTGTATAAATAATAACTATTATTATTGAAATTGTATTTGTTAGGACCGTGTACGGACGAAATACTAACTGATTTACGTGTATACCACTCAAATAGTGCGGAATCCTATTTGATTGGTGATCCAATCAGTGAGAACACACGTAGAATCTATATTAGAATGAATCTAAACGTTAAGAACAATTTCAATATGAATCAATGCGATCTATGAACTTGGAATAGGGTCTCTGAGGTCTCTGGATGGCTAGGGTACGAGTAGGAAACGAAATATTGAAAGTGTTCAGTTTTTCCACGAATTAAGTTGTATTTATAGGTTAGGGTTAGTCAATCGTACGACTGGACCATTAGCATGGTTCAGTCGTGCGACTAAAGCATGCGACTGAGTCAATCACACGACTGAAGGTTCAGTCGTACGACTGAGTCATCCGTATGTCTCAGTCATGCGACTAATCCAGTCTCCTGGTTTAGTCGTGCGACTGGTCCATTAGCATGAAGTATTCATGCGTATGGTCCATTAGCATGGTCCATTCGCATGAAAACTTCATACGACTAAGTTTGAATATGTTTCTCAATTTTTACTTGACTAAGATCTATTCAAACAACCAAAAACCTATATAGTTAGTTCAATATGCATTAATAAATGATAAACATTGAAACATACACTGAAACATTTAACATTAAGATCATCAATCACATATTCTGTTTCATTCAACTCATACATTTCGTTTACATTTGGGACATGACAGACATATTACATTAAGATCAGAAACTAGGTACATATGTATCAACAGTATTTTAAAGTATTTGTTAGGCTATATGAAATTCTGTCCTAATTGTAATATGATATGTCTTGCTAAAACAACATGAGTCTCTATGCGATAGTTTGTGTTATTTATACTTGTTATATGGTCATAAATTCCTTATATTAACGTACTTTTACTCATAAATAAGTACTACATAAGAAACATATGATACTATTCCTACACTATGATACTACTATAGAATATGTTGCCTAGAAGAAATACTACTAAGGAACCTAGTTTAGTAGAAATCATAGCACAAAAAGTTGATGCCACTATGCCTACCATAATCTTGCAAGTCAACAAAAACATCTGTAATGGAAGGAGTGGTGATCGGAATAATGGTAGAAGAGAGGTTGGATATGAATCTCCAATGGAGAATTGGCAGGAAAGAATGCTCCTACAAGATAATTTTGTCTAGTAAACCCTAAGGTTCCTATAGGAATGAAGGAAACATCATAGTTTATGATGGGATGAGAAATTGGAATCAGTTTTGGATATTAGCGTCTGCAAGGAAGATTGTAAGGTTCAATGAGTCATGTGTTCATTCCAAGAAAAGGTGTTAACTTGATGGCACACACAAGTCCAGACACAGGATAGAGAAAATGCCAACAACATATCATGGGAGGAACTTAAGGCTTTACTCACTAAAGAGTATTCCTAAGAAAGAAATGAAAAAAGTGGAATATAAGCTCTGGAACCTCACCATGAACGTATTGAACATGCTATATATAAATTATTTTCATGAGTTAGCGAGACTTATTACTCACTTTGTAACACCCAAGTCAAAAATGGTTGACTGATACCTTTAGGGTTTTACATCTCAAGTTAAGTCATGCTCAATGAAATAAACACATATAAGGTATGGATTACACATTCAGGTGCTTAAACATACATTTCTTAGTGAGCTAAATATATAAGTAGGAGTTTTAAATTGTATCCACGTTTATTGTAAACAATCTTTATGATATTTAGTATAAAACCCTAATTATATGTATTTGCTTATGTGATTACTTGATCTCTCATTTCATACAAATCTCTTTGTCATTTTTCAAGATCATTTTTCATCAACCCATTTCAAGACCAACAAATACAAGTCTCACGAAGAAACAATATGAGACCTCATATCTTACTTTGGTTTCAATAATGATTAACATGAAATAATTTAATACATAGAGTACAGACCTTATAAAAATAGTGTAGAAATAAAACTTTATAGCTTAAAACTCAAGAATGAAATTTTTGACACAAGTTGTACGTTTACAATTTCAATTAGTAATGGTTCCCTTTTCACATATACATAAAAGATTTTTGACAATAGAAAAAACTTGTAAATTGACAGCTTTTTAAATGAGAAACCAAAAAGCAACTTTATTTGGTTCATCAATTAGGCTTTGGTTCCTAGTTTTTTTCTCAAAATATTTTCAAAGCTTGTATCCACAACCATAAATATAAATTTAAAAATTCTATGATGTAATAAACATCAAGTATGACTTGTTTAAAAAGCCAATAAGTAACATGAACAATCATGGACTTTACTACTAATTTGCATATAATACACATCAACACCATAAACATTTAGCATCCAAGACAACTCTTAATTCTTAATCATAGGAGATGGTTAGACATATTGGCAAGTTGGCAAATCACACGTCATCGCCTTGTTGGCATTTGTCACAAACTCAAGATCCACCGATAGGGTTCTACCGCGAGGTGTCACACCCCGACCGACGACGGAATCATCAGGGCGGATGAATGTGAAACGATTGTTCATAGCATATGGAACTAATAAGTTGGAATAATATTAAATACCATTATTCATTGAACAATACAAGTCAATTAAGTTATTACAATACACAAAAAAATAAACAACAACATAAGATGTTTAATTTATCTAAGTCCAAGTCCTATATGAGCAAGAAGAGTTCCTCAAGTAACAAACCTGAAATATGTTAAAAATAAAGAGGTCAACTTTGAAAGTTGGTGAGTTTCCATGGGTTAAACATACATATATAAAAAGATTTACAAGTAGCAGTTCATGTCATGGTTATGAGTTAGCAAGTTTATAGAACACATATAGTACAACCAAACCTCGACTTGATTACAAGTTTATAAGATTGGCTAAGTTGTAACACCCGGTTATTTGTTTATTTTGAAGCCGACGAAAGAAGAAAAGAAATAAAGTCCAAAGTCGAGAGACCAAACTCGCCAATGAAAGAAAGTCAGGTGAGTAGGAGTATATAAGGGATAGGGCAGCCCTTATCCTCTCCCCACACTCACAAATCAGCCAAGAAAGATAGGAGAAGAGAGAAAGGAAGAAAAGAGGAAAAGTGTTGGTTCGGGTTGGTTCGAGTAACCAAAATCGTCATGTAGCAAGTCCAATCGAAGCCCTTGTTGTTGTGCTCGTTTGTGTGAGTTCTAGGACCCCTCTTTTACTTGTTTTCAAACGATTTTTGGGCTGGAAAATATCTGAAATCAGGTTTTTTGTTGGACCAAAAGAACCAATGAGCCTGATCAGAAAAACCTCTAAGTCCCACAGACATCACAACAACTGCTAAAGACTTGATCAGCTGTTTGACAAAGTCTGAAGAGCAACAGCTGAAGAACAAAGTACTGAAGACTTCAAAAGCTGAAGACTAAAGTACTGAAGACTTAACAGCTGAAGACCAAAGTCTGAAGATCAACAGCTGAAGTACAAAGACTGAAGACAACAGCTGAAGACATCAGCTGATGACAACAGCTGAAGTTCAAGTACAAGTACTGAAGTCGTCAGAGTTTGTTACAACAGCTGAAGAAGCATTCTTCAGTTGTTGTGATGGTTTCTTTTCAGTAGTTGTAATGATAGTTAACACTTAGTATTTGTGTAAGAAGATGTCAGCTGTTTGACATCTTCAGTAGTTGTGTTAACTATCAGTAGTTTGAATAATTCTATTAGATGTCACTATCAAGTGACATCAGCAGGCGTCACATATCCTATATAAGAGATGTTGACCTAATTGTACGTGTGACATTCTGTTACCACGAAAGCGCATATTGAATGAAATTCTTTCGCAGAATTCTCTCTCTCTATAATTGTTTACTCTTATATTGAATACCAATTGTTTCTTGTGAATTGTCTAATTCATTATTTGATTTTCGCTGCAATACTCTCTAATCAATCACACATAGATCACTGATCTTAACAAATGGTATCAGAGCAGGTTAATCATTGATCGATCTAACAATTGATCATTGAAACTGCTATTCGATATCTATGTTTGATTGAATTAGCATATTTGCAAGAATTGGTTATAGATTAGTGTATTTATGCTGCTTTCCTTTATTCACCTTGAGCTCTCTCTTGGTTCAATTTGGTTTGTTGTGGTTTTGTTCTAAATCTGCTAAAGCTTAATTGAATTTGGTTGAATCTGAGAATGACTACTCCTTCTAATGACCCTCACAATACCGGTTCCTCAACAAGCCTCCGATGCTGGTTAGGACTGAGTATAACATATGGCAACGAAGGATGCTTCATCACCTGTCTGTTAACAGTTCAGGTTGTTTGACATCTGTGGTACATGGTCCACACAAGCCTATGGTGAACAATCCGGAAACCAACCAAATGGTTCCGAAGAAGAAGGAACAATACTTAGATGAGGATCGGAAACTGTTTGAGATTGATGCTAAAGCGCATGGTATTCTGACCATGGCTTTGCCTAATGAAATCTATTCAGGGCTTATGCATCATGAAACTGCTCATGACCTCTGGAATGCACTGAAGGAACAATTCGGTGGAACAGATGAGGTTTTAGCAAACAACAGAGAAATCCTTGCCAAACAATATGGGGCATTCTCTCATAGAAAGGGTGAGACACTGACTCACAGTTTGAGCATTTTTCTTGTTTGATCTCTGAGCTGAAAATGGTCAAACAGGAATACACCAATAGCTAGATGAATAACATATTCCTCAGATCACTGCCTGAGAGATGGGACACATACACTATTGTCCTACGCTCCAGTGCAAATCTGGATAGCCTATCTCTCACCCAACTTCATGGGAAACTGCTTACATTCAAGAGAGAGAGATAGAGCAGAAAAGGAAAACTGGCATCATCAGGAAAGCTCACTGATGACTTTGTACCAGGGGAACACTGCCTTGGTTGTCATGAGTCAGAATATGCTGCATCTGAAAGCAATTATGATGAGCATATACTTCTCTTCAAACAGTTCTGATCATGCATTTGTGGTGTTGATCGTCAATCAAGCTGTAATAGTGACAGTTTATGCTCATCATGGATGATCTGAAGGGTATTGCTGATGATGATTTAGAAGAGATGGATATTCTAAGCCAAATGGCCTTAGTTAATATCAGATCTCAAAAGTTCTACAAGAAATGGCAGGAAAATTTCCTGGACTCTCTGGCAAAACCAAAGTTGTTTTGACAAGAGTAAGTTGAGGTGTCACAAATGCCAAAGGCTTGGACACTTTGCTCCTCTGCACCCTTGTGACTTTTCCAAGCACTAGTCCACAAAAAGAGGGCACATCCTGCGAGTTCTGGTCATCATTCACACCCTATATCTCCTGCATACTTGTCCCTTAGGGTCCAATGTCTATCCATATCCCTGCTATTACATGCCTCAGCCAAATCCGGTTCAAGCTCCTATTGCACAAACAACCACAAGCATTACCTGAACCTCTACCTTCCCAATCTCATCAACAATCTCAACCTCAACAACACAGCTTTTTCACCCCAGGAGTTGTTGACTGGAGCAGTTTACCAGATGAATATGTCTGGTCATGAAAAACTGTTCTCTGGTGCTGGTCAACATGGTGGTGATAGTCTTTTGGAAACCTTGCTCTTATGGCTGGAGTCTGCTGATATCTCATCCTCTAATGCCTCCACACCACAGGTATCACAGGTATCCTCTGAGGCCAAAGCCAAGCTATGTTCTGAAACATGCATAGCGCATTTACATCTATTAGAGAAGCAAATGTAGCTTTAATTAACAAGAACATTGAGCTAGAACAAATAATTTCCAAAAGAAAAGCTGAATTTGAGTCTGTGCTTAATGATAAGAATGATGAGATTTACAAACTTAAATGCCAAATCACTGATGATAAGGCTAGGGAAGAGGTACTTTAGAGAAGTACAGAGACCTCCAAAGAAACACTTGCAACTACCCAGGTAGAGTGTGATTGATGGGTACATTCTTGCAAGGGTTTTGAAATTACTTCTTAGTAAGCAGTCTGCTTCCAATGTGAAGTTTGGCATTGGTTATAATCACACTGCTCCTCCTACAGATTTTACTCCCAGAGCAGAGGTAGAGAATCTGATGGAGAAGCAATAACCAATCCTTTTCATCATGTAATTCTACTATCTGATACAGCACCATCAGAGGTTGAAGTTAGCATTAATTCCTCTCAGAACCTATCAGCTGATGTTGATGGTTCAAATTTGACACTCACATGATCAAAAAAGTTGATCACTCCAGGTGGTATTTCACAAAGTACTAAAAGTACAAAAGAGCATGTCATAACACCGGAGAACAAACCCAAACTACTGCATGTACTAAAGGGAGAGAAAACTACAAGTAGAGGGTGGGAAAACTACTGAAGAAGATATCAAGAAGCATGTACTAAAGGGAAGAAAACTGCTAGTACTGATAGCAAACTGCTGAAGAATAAGTCTTCAGGAGTAGTTCATCTTCTTCAGCAGATGATCAACTTAAGATGAAGAAAAAGCCATGTGAAATATGTGGCTTATTCAATCTTATTATGATTGCTGGTATAAAAAGGGCTCCAAACTCAAACATAATAAGAACATTAAAAAGAAAATGGATAAAATGAAACTGAGTTTGCAACCAAATTTGTACCAACAACATCAAAAACCTGTGACCCCAAAACCCAAAAAGAAATCCAAAAAGCAAGGGGTTAATCAGGGAACAGCTGAGGTTGCTCAAAGGGAGATGGTACAACACAGGAATCCATCAATCTCAAGCACTAATGTGTCTGATGAGTGAAGGCTTTATCACAGAATCAGACACAACTTGTTATGATGGTTCAACATCTATTGGGGAGAGTCAACCAATTAGATGCTCCTGTGCTGAAACCACAGAGAAGAAAATCCATGCCAAAGGATTCTTCTTCTTCACCATCTCCATCCCCTCAGGCTGTTATTCATAGCAAATCTGTTAGTTTACCATCTGTTGATGTGAATAGACCCAAAACCAAAAAGGTTTGGGTCTCAAAAAGTAACTAATTGTTTATGATTGCAGGGTTCTTCAGCATGCCAAAGTAGCATCTGGTATGTAGACAGTGGAGGATCTATGCATATGACAGGGAACAACTCTCTTCTTCATGACTACTCTCAAGGAAAGAAGGGGTTTGTTTCTTTTGGCAATGATGCTAAGGGTTACATCATTGGCAAGGCTTTGTCTCCAATGGGGAAATAAAGTTTGATGATGTTAATCATGTGGAAAATCTCAAATACAATCTCTTGAGTGTCAGTCAAATGTGTGATAAAGGTCATGTTGCTCTTTTCACCAGTCAGAACTACAGGATTCTGTCATCCAAAGTTCTGAATTTGATTGATAAGGTGTTGGATGATCACACTCTCTTGAGGGCCAACAGGACAGGAAGAGTGTATGCCTTAGACCTTTCAAGAAAATAGCTCTCAAAGGCCATCCTTGCCTATTTTCCAAAGCCTCTCCTCAGGAATCTAAACTGTGGCACAGAAGGCTGGGTCATGTTAATATCAAAACATGAATCAGCTGATCCACAATAGTTTAGTGAGAGGTTTACCAATAAAGGAGTTCCACTGTGATGAAACCTGCATTGCTTGTTTAAAAGGAAAAACAGCACAAAGTCTCATTCCCTCCTATTGAAGAACCTAAGTCCACTGCCTGCTTGCAGTTACTGCACATGGATCTATTTGGTCCTGTGAGAGTGATGAGCATGGCAAAGAAGAATACTGTCTGGAATTGTGGATGATTATTCCAGATTTGTATGGACTTTCTTTCTGCATTCAAAGGATGAGGTTGCTCAGAAGATTATAAACTTTGTGTTGTATGTTGAGAAGCAGTATTCCCTATCAGTCAAGTGTATAAGGAGTGAAAATGGAACTAAATTCAGAAACCATACACTTGATGATTTTTATCTTTCAAAGGGAATCAAAAGGCAATTAGCATCCCAAGAACTCCAGAACAAAATGGAGTAGTGGAGAGAAAGAATAGGACCCTAATTGAAGCTGCAAGGTCTATGTTGGCTTACTCTGGTTTGCCACTGACCTTTTGGGCTGAAGCTGTTAACACAGCTTGCTATTGCAGAATAGAGCCTTAGTAAATTAGAGGTTGATGAAGACTCCATATGAAGTTTTACATCACTTGGCTCCTCTAATTTCATTTTTCAGAGCCTTTGGTGTCCTTGTTTCATTCTCAACATAAAGGATCAACTCCACAAATTTGATCCTAAGGTGGATGCAGGGTATTTTTTTGGTTATTCATCTACTTGCAAGGCATACAGAGTCTTCAACTGCAGAACAAAAATAGTTGAAGAGACTCTGCATGTGAAGTTTAATGAATCTCCAAAGGACAAGATTCCACAAAACCCTGTGGAGTTGTTTGATCTGGACATACTGCAATATGTTCCTTATCGACCTCCAGCTGTTGCAGATCATGTGGATAAATCATCTTCTGCAGCATGTCTTCCACCTGGTGGTATTGATGATGATGATAATATCAATACTCACCTATTCAAGTTTAGTGATCACTGCCTGAGTCTGCTAACTTGATGTTCCTGTAGCTTCAGCAGTTCCATCCACAACAAATGCTGATGGGATATCTGATTCCTCTACATCTTTTGATTTACCATCTAATTCTTGGTTTCAAGAGTCTGCATCACCATCTGCTGCTGTTGAAGGTTCTACAAACACTTGCACAGATCTCATTGTTTATCAAGAGCTGAAGAATCACCCAATGTCTCAATTTATTGGTGATATCAATGCTGGAGTTTCAACAAGAAGTCAATTTCTAACTTCTGTTTCTATGCTCTCTTCATCAGTCAGCTAGAGCCAAAGAACTATCATGTTGCTTTGAGAGACAATGGATGGGTTGAAGCCATGCAGCTTGAGCTACTTCAGTTCAGAAACAGCAAGTGTGGGAACTGGTTCCTCTACCCCAGGTAAGTGTGCAATAGGCACTAAATGGGTGTTTAGGAATAAAACTGATGAAAATGGGCTTATTGTTAAGAACAAGGCTAGACTGGTTGTACAAGGGTTTTCACAAGAAGAAGGTATTGATTATAATGAAACCTTTGCCCCTGTAGCCAGACTAGAGGCAATTAGATTGTTCTTAGCCTATGCTGCATTCTACAATCTTAAAGTTTTTCAAATGGATGTCAAAAGTGCATTTTTATATGGTAAAATAAAAGAAGAGGTTTATGTGTTTCAACACCAGGTTGATATAAACATCCTGATTGGGTGTATAAACTTGATAGGGCTCTTTATGGGTTGAAGCAAGCTCCTAGAGCTTGGTATGAAACACTTTCCAATTTTCTTCTTAAAAATAATTTCACTAGAGGCTCCATAGATAAAACTTTGTTTATTAAGAAGGTGGATCAGCATAAGCTACTTGTTCAAATTTATGTTGATGATATTATTTTTGCATCCTTTGATCCCCAGCTGTGTGATGATTTTACATGTTTAATGAAACAAAGGTTTGAAATGAGTGCAATGGGAGAATTACAGTTCTTTCTAGGCTTGCAAATCAAACAAAAGGCTGATGGAACCTTTATTCATCAGTCAAAATATACAAAAGATCTTTTGAATAAGTTTGATTTACAAAATTGTAAGCCCTATTCTACTCCTATGTGCAACACCACACAACTGGATGCGGATCAGAAAGGTAATGATGTTGATGAAACACTTTACAGATGTATGATTGGGTCCTTGATGTACTAACAGCTTCTAGACCAGATATCAAGTTTGCAACTTGTGTTTGTGCTAGATTTCAGGCTGCTCCTAAAGAGTCTCATTTGATTGCAGTCAAGAGGATCTTTAGATATTTGCAAGGTACACAATCTCTAGGTTTATGGTATTCCACTGGACACTCATGCAAATTAGTTGCTTTCTCTGATAGTGACTATGCAGGGTGTAAGTTAACCAGAAAGTCAACTTCTGGTGGATGTCAATTCCTAGGCAACTGTTTGATTTCTTGGCAGAGTAAGAAACAAACATCTGTTGCTACATCCACTGCTGAAGCAGAGTACATTGCAGCTGCAAGTTGTACTTCTCAGGTACTCTGGCTTCAGAACCAACTTTTGGATTATGGCATTACAGAGACTAAGACTCCATTATTAATGGATAGTGCTTCAGCTCTGTGCATTGTCAAAAATCCAGTCCAGCACTCTAGGACCAAACATATAGAGATCAGACATCATTTTATTAGGGACTGTTTGAAAAAGGTCTGATTGATCCAAAGTTTGTGCCTAGTGCTGATGAGCTTGCAGACATTTTTTAAAGCCTTTGGATAGTTCAACTTTCCAAAACCTAGTGTTAAGGCTTGGTATGTTGCAGCTAGAATAAGTGATAACTACTGATGATCTCAGTAAATAAGTACTGATGATCATTAGTAATCATATCACATATAGTACTGATTCTGTTAAAACAACTGATCAAGTTACAATACTGATGTAGTTATAACTACTGATATCAGTAAAAACAGATCAAGTACTGATGTCCTATGAAACAACTGAAAACAGCAAAAAGACTGATGAGTAAGTGTTGAGGACAGTATGAAACAGCTGAAAGGCTAAGACTTGACGAAAACTACTGATGAGAATTTCTACAACTACTGTTTCACCCTAAATAGCTGATGACAAAACCATGTCCTCAGTAGTTTCACAACTACTGATGACTAACACCAAGTCCTCAGCTGTTTACAACAACTGATGACAAAACCATGTCTTCAGTAGTTTTACAACTACTGCTGACTAAAACCAAGTTATCAGTTGTTTACAACACCTGAAGACAAAACCAAGGTTTTCAGTAGTTTCACAACTACTGATGACTGAAACCAAGTCTTCAGTTGTTTTCAAACATCTGAAGCCAAAACCATGGTTTCAGTAGTTTTATAACTGCTGATGCCTAAAACCAAGACTTCAGTTGTTTCAACTCTGAAGGGTAATACCATGTCATCAGTCGTTTAAAACTACTGATGATTACACCAAACCCTTCAGTTGTTTTCTAACCCTTACCTATAAATACCTAATTTACAGAGCTTCATTATCTCCAAACCTAACGTTCAAAACCTCCAAATCTTCTCTCACATTAATGGCGACCATGAAGCTTAAACCACGACACAACTGTGTTGCCTACCTTACCAAATCACCATTCTGGACAAAGTTTGATAATGCCATTGATCTAATGGTCCATTCTCCTACAAAACGGCTTTCCTTCTAAATCCTACCATTCATGCCGAATCCCTCCATCTGTTCTGGACAAACGTCACCCTCATCACTGGGGAGAATAGCACCGACTCTCTCCAGTCGTTCGTCAACAACCGACAGGTGGTCATCACTCCGGCAATCCTTCGCCAAACCCTACAACTGGATGATGCCACTTCCCCGCTGGGTATCCAAAGGGCACCACTGATCTATCCTTTGCCCACCATGGATACCAGGGTAACCTCAGCGCCTCTACCATCCTGAAGAACATTTCCATGATGCAGAACGCCTTATTTTCATATGGTGAATGTATGCTTAGCTCCTAAGACTTCTTCTTGGGATCAAATGTCGACGAGGGTGGCAGCAGGTATTATTCTCTATCCTTGAGCAACAAAACTTAAATTTTTCTGAAATAATATTTCTTGAACTTAAGGATATGGCCTCAAAACCTATTGCTAACGATGGATATTATATCCTCGGTTCATCATGGCCATTATAGAGAACCAGCTGAAAGCTGAGGGACTTGTTGGCCTTGGAGTCCCTGCCATGGCTGTATTGCCTGAGGTATACTCCAGGCACAACTCAGACCAATCACTCAAACTGGCTGCCAAGCTGCGAAAACCCACGCAGCTGGAACCCACAGCCACCACCTCCAAATCCAAAGTCCCACCAAACCAAAATCCAAAAAGCCAAAAGCCAAAAAAGGCTACTCAAGGAGATGAGTCCCCTGAGGATGCCCCTGTACCACAAACACAGGACACACATACTGGTTTTAACCCCCCAGTTATGTCAAAGACTCAACCTGCCAAAGCCGCACAGGTATCCTCTCAACAGGATCCTGTTGCAACCAATATGGGGATCCCACATTGCTGGAACCTATCTCAATTGAGAGGGTTACCATTGAAGCGCACCACTCACCCGGGTGCAATCTGCTTCTACCCAATCTCCACATGCAACCGCCCCTCCAAGTCCTACACTTATTGTTGCACAAGTGCTGAGTCAGTTGCACTCCTCGCCCCCTCCCCAGAAACCAATTCCAACTGGGAATACCTCAACCATTGAGGGGGAGGACCAAAGTGCTTCTGATAACCCACAGCACAGGGGTTACAATGTTCCATCTCCAAGTGTAGAAAAGGAGATTGGAACTTCTGGTGAGGCTGCCACTTCTCCTGCTTCAGCATATGATCAGGATGCAGTTGGTAACATTCATAAGACCTCACCAGAGGCAACTGCTGATGAAGGACATAGTCTTGAGGCAGGAAGTCCCCAGTACCAAGACCAAGGGGCACATGCTACTACTGATCTACACTCAGAGCATGTTCATCCTGATTCTATCAGGAGGTCAGGTGATTCAGTAAACACTGATGATGACCTGGGCTTCTTTTATGATTTTTAGCCCAAAACACCATCCTCGAGGATGAGGTGAGCAGACTCAAAGAGCTGCTTGCCAAAATTTCTCAGGATCAAAGACCATCTACCCTCAAACCCCACAGATGGCACCTTCCTCTGAAGGTCTCCATACACAGAGCCACTCCAAAACACTCAGCCACCTGCCTCTGCTTCTGGCACTATTTCTCAGGGACAGAACCCCCCTGAGCAAATAGCTGCTATCTTTCAAAACTCCTTACCTCTCATCACACCAATTATCACTGATATAGTAATTAAAACCCTTGATGAGAGGCTTCCCTCGTTATACAACCCTTGATAGAGATGTTGTGAGCAAAAGGCTTTCTGACAATCAAACCCTTGCAACCAATGCAACCAAAAAGGGGGAGATTCAGTCAGTGAAAGCAAAAAGAAAGAGGATTGCAGATAGGAAAGAGACTGAGAAGGAGAAGGAGAAGGAAGCTGACATGGAGAAAGTGACTGAAAGTACTAAAGACTTTCATGTCACATACAAGAAAAGGAAGAATGAAAAGGAGACTGACTTGGAGACAATGGTGAAGGAGGCTGATGCCGAACACAGCCGATCAATGGATAACATTATTGATCAGTTGTTTAGACAAGGTCATGACACTGAAAAACTTGACTCAGAAATCAGAAGATTGGAGACTGAAGAAATCCAAGCTAGATGGGCAAGTTATGATGTGTTGGAAAGGGAAAGGCTGAAATCATGATCAGGTTCATAGCTAAGTATCTTGGTAGATCATTGATTGAAATCAAGGCATGGTCCAGGGACAACATCTTGGCAATAACCACCAAGATCTGTTCGTCTGAAGTATATACCAAAGGATTGGTTATTGAAGCCTTAAATGAAGCTGGTGCTAGGAGCAGGACTGAACTAGTCAAGCAATCTAAAGCCGCACTCACATCCAAAATGCTAGAACAGCCTGTCAAAATTCCCACACCAAAACCACCACAACCACAACCCATCAAACCAATTCCCTTACCCTCAAAACCAATAGCCGATGATGTACCCCAGAAGAGGAAGAGAAGGGTACTGAGGCTAGAAGAAGATGAAGAAGATAATGATGAAGATGAAGATAGGTTGCCAATCTCAGCTATTATACAGTTGCCTAAGGCCACAAGTCACCCTCCAACAGTTACTCCTGAGTCTCAAAGGAAACTGTGAAAGTGAAGTTAGAAAAAGAAGAGCTTCACAAACAACATGATGAGGAACTGTTGAGAAGAGTTGACAAAGCATATGCTGCCACATCTTCAATCATCAACATGAAGAAGCATGCTCTCAGGTTATACACTCTCAAACATACCTTTCAATATCAAAAGGAGAGAGTGAGGATTTGGCCTGATCCCAGGGTGTCTTATAGGATTCAAAAGAAAAACATTCCACAGAGATACATTGGCCAAGTAAAGAAGATTGTAGATGAAGTGATCTCACTGGTCTTTGTAGTATCACCCTGAGAAATCCTAGATGACTTCTAGAAAGCCTATAAAGCTAAATTGACCCCACAAAAGATGCTGGACAATAAAATGGTGAAAAAGGGGTTAGTGTATAGGAGGCTTGAGGAAGTTAGAAAGAATGAGCTCCAGTTGTTCTTAGAGGGTAATCACCCAGATGAATTTGCTTATAGAGTAATAACAACTGTGGAACTCAAAAATAGGAAGCAGGTCAAATATCTATCTGAGTATTATGGGCCAGAGTCACTTTTTGAAGGAGGAGCAGAAGAGCTTACCATGGAGGAACAAGTAACCTTCCTTGAGGCCTATACAAGGGAGTCATACAGACTCATAGTTGGAAAGTAGATCTAATGGATGGGGTAACAGCTCTGTGTCCAGTTCCCCAAGATAGAGTTCCCATTCATCCTTTGCCAAACAGATCATTGAGACTTCTTCCCAGGCCTGTGCTTACAAGGGTCACTTCTGAGAGGATCTAGAAGACAAAAAGACCAATCTTTCTGCCATAATAAGTGGGACATCTTCAATAAGTTTAGAGGTTTTAGCTACATTAGTTCAGGGGGAGTTTGTTGGACCAAAAGAACCAATGAGCCAGATCAGAAAAACCTTCTAAGTCCACAGACATCACAATAACTGCTGAAGACTTGATCAGCTATTTCACAAAGTCTGAAGAGCAACAGCTGAAGAACAAAGTACTGAAGACTTCAACAGCTGAAGACCAAAGTCTGAAGATCAACAGCTGAAGACTAAAGTACTGAAGACTTCAAAAGCTGAAGACTAAAGTACTGAAGACTTCAACAGCTGAAGACCAAAGTCTGAAGATCAACAGTTGAAGACTAAAGTACTGAAGATCAACAGCTGAAGTACAAAGACTGAAGACAACAGCTGAAGACATCAGCTGATGACAACAGCTGAAGTTCAAGTACAAGTACTGAAGTCTTCAGAGTTTGTTACAACAGCTGAAGAAGCATTCTTCAGTTGTTGTGATGGTTTCTTTTCAGTAGTTGTAATGATAGTTAACACTTAGTATTTTGTAAGAAGATGTCAGCTGTTTGACATCTTCAGTAGTTGTGTTAACTATCAGTAGTTTGAATAATTCTATTAGATGTCACTATCAAGTGACATCAGCAGACGTCACATCTCCTATATAAGAGATGTTGACCTAATTGTACGTGTGACATTCTGTTACCACGAAAGCGCATATTGAATGAAATTCTTTCGCAGAATTCTCTCTCTCTATAACTGTTTACTTTATATTGAATATCAATTGTGTTCTTGTGAATTGTCTAATTCATTGTTTGATTTCCGCTACATACTCTCTAATCAATCACACATAGATCACTGATCTTAACAAAACACCTCAACTTACTCTTGTCAAAACCAACTGGTTTTGCCAGAGAGTCCATGAAATTTCCTGCCAGTTCTCTTGTAGAACTTTTGAGATCTGATATTAACTAAGGCCATTTGGCTTAGAATATCCATCTTTTCTAAATCATCATCAGCAATACCCTTCAGATCATCCATGATGAAGCATAAATTGTCACTATTACAGCTTGATTGACTATCAACACCAACAAATGCATGATCAGAACTGTTTGAAGAGAAATGTATATACTCATCATAATTGCTTTCAGATGCAGCATATTCTGACTCATGACCAACCAAGGCAGTGTTCCCTGGTACAAAGTCATCAGTGAGCTTTCCTGATGATGCCAGTTCCTTTTCTGCTCTATCTCTCTCTCGAATGTAAGCAGTTTCCCATGAAGTTGGGTGAGAGATAGGCTATCCAGATTTGCACTGGAGCGTAGGACAATAGTGTATGTGTCCCATCTCTCAGGCAGTGATCTGAGGAATATGTTATTCATCTGGCTATTGGTGTATTCCTGTTTGACCATTTTCAGCTCAGAGATCAAACAAGAAAAACGCTTAAACTGTTGAGTCAGTGTCTTACCCTTTCTATGAGAGAATGTCTCATATTGTTGGGCAAGGATTTCTCTGTTGTTTGCTAAAACCTCATCTGTTCCACCGAATTGTTCCTTCAGTGCATTCCAGAGGTCATGAGCAGTTTCATGATGCATAAGCCCTGAATAGATTTCATTAGGCAAAGCCATGGCCAGAATACCATGCGCTTTAGTATCAATCTCAAACAGTTTCCGATCCTCATCTGAGTATTGTTCCTTCTTCTTCGGAACCATTTGGTTGGTTTCCGGATTGTTCACCATAGGCTTGTGTGGACCATGTACCACAGATGTCCAACAACCTGAACTGTTAACAGACAGGTGATGAAGCATCCTTCGTTGCCATATGTTATACTCAGTCCTAACCAGCATCGGAGGCTTGGTTGAGGAACCGGTATTGTGAGGGTCATTAGAAGGAGTAGTCATTCTCAGATTCAACCAAATTCAATTAAGCTTTAGCAGATTTAGAACAAAAACACAACAAACCAAATTGAACCAAGAGAGAGCTCAAGGTGAATAAACGAAAGCAGCAGAAATTCACTAATCTATAACCAATTCTTGCAAATATGCTAATTCAATCAAACATAGATATCGAATAGCAGTTTCAATGATCAATACTTAGATTGATCAATGATTAACCTGCTCTGATACCATTTGTTAAGATCAGTGATCTATGTGTGATTGTAGAGAGTATTGCAGCGGAAATCAAACAATGAATTAGACAATTCACAAGAACACAATTGATATTCAATATAAGAGTAAACAGTTATAGAGAGAGAGAATTCTGCGAAAGAAATTTCATTCAATATGCGCTTTCGTGGTAACAGAATGTCACACGTACAATTAGGTCAACATCTCTTATATAGGAGATGTGACGTCTGCTGATGTCACTTGATAATGACATCTAATAGAATTATTCAAACTACTGATAGTTAACACAACTACTGAAGATGACAAACAGTTGACATCTTCTTACAAAAATACCAAGTGTTAACTATCACTACAACTACTGAAAAGAAACCATCACAACAACTGAAGAATGCTTCTTCAGTTTTTGTAACAAACTCTGAAGGCTTCAGTACTTGTACTTGAACTTCAGCTGTTGTCATCAGCTGATGTCTTCAGCTGTTGTCTTCAGTCTTTGTACTTCAGCTGTTGATCTTCAGTACTTTAGTCTTCAGCTGTTGATCTTCAGACTTTGGTCTTCAGCTGTTGAAGTCTTCAGTACTTTAGTCTTCAGCTGTTGATCTTCAAACTTTGGTCTTCAGCTGTTGAAGTCTTCAGTACTTTGTTCTTCAGCTGTTGCTCTTCAGACTTTGTCAAACAGCTGATCAAGTCTTCAGCAGTTGTTATGATGTCTGTGGGACTTAGAGGTTTTTCTGATCAGGCTCATTGGTTCTTTTGGTCCAACATTTTTTGAGTGTGTGAATGTTTGACCCGTTGTGTATTTGTATGTGTGTGAATGATGCGTTTGAGTCTTGATTGTGGGCTTTTGTGCGCTTGAATGGTGTCGTGGTATGCATCCCTAAGGGTTAGGATGGTCAATTTGGGCTCAAAATGGGTTTAGATGACTTTGGTGGCCGAAAACCCTCGGCTGCAGTCGGGATGAACTGCATTCTGCATCAGCTAGGGCTAGGCGACCGACTGGAGGCCAAATGGAGGCCATACGGCCGAATAGGGTGCGATTGGGGTCCATTCGCATGATTGGGGTCCATTCGCACGATTGAAGGTCCATTCGCATGATTGAAGGTTCATTCGCACGATTGAGAGGCCAGTTGCATGGGGGTCATATGATTGGAGGTCTAGTCGCATAAGTGCTCATCCGCATTAATTCCATTCGCATAAGGTCCATCCGCATTAGTCCATTCGCACGATTGGGTGTTCATTCGCATGAGTGTTCATCCGCATTAGTTCATTCACATAGTGTTCAGTCGCATGGAGGCCATGCGACTGAAGGGTGTCCATACGCCTAAATAGGGCTGTTGCACTCGAGGAAAGTATAGTTTGACTTCTGACTTTTGGGGAAAGTGCAGATGTAAGTGTTGACATAAAGGTTCCTGTAAGAGCATGCAAGATAACTGTTATGGCCTTATAGAGCATGTAGGGCATGATGATGATGATGTTGCATGTATATGCATATTATGTATGTGTGATGTTGCTCGGTATGACGTGATGTCTGTGGATGTTATGTTCCTTATTATGATGTATTTTATTTTTCCTGTGGCTTTACGTATTATGACAATGAATGAACGAAGTATTATGTAATGTAAATTGAAAGATAACGAAAGAGGAACATGATGATGAATGCATGCATTAATGAATGAATGAAAGAGGAATATGATGATGAATGCATGCATTAATGAATGAATGAAAGAAGTCTTGCAAGCATTGGATATCAGGGTCCTTCTTTGTGATTGACCAAATGTGTAGTGCCTCTACCGCTTACCTCTAGTACTGTGGCATACGCTCAGCTGTTCATTTATTGACTTCGGCCCAGTAGCTAAATTGTTCGGGGTGTAGCATATGGTATTGGTACGAGAGATATCCGATGTGCAAGTAAAGTTATAACAAACGAATGAATGAATGAACGAAGGAGATAATAAAGATATTATCTATGTGTACGTATGATGTACGGTCACGCGAAAGAAAAGAATGGTTTTAATGAAAAGGAAGTATGTATTATTATAAAACTAGAACTCACTCAGCAACGCTGACTTTTTATATGTTTTCCAGTTGGCAGGTAGTGATTGCTGAGGATGGCGCTGCGAGGCTACTCAGCTCTTTTGGGATGGCATCCAATTATAATGCTTTTGTGATGTAATGCAAACATGTATTTTGTAACCGGATAATGATGTATTATTTGGCAAAAGTGTTTATAATGAAATGAGATGTCATTTTTTTTATTGTTTCTGCTGCAATATTTTCTTGAGACAAATGTAATTATATGTTTTATGTGCGATGAATAACGAAATTGTAAGCGTCCCGGAGACGGGGCCTTACAAGTTGGTATCAGAGCCAAGTTTAAGTGAAATGGGTAAATTTTCAAAATAAACCTTAACTTAAACTGAGAATGGGACAAAAAGGCTGCGTGCCATCAGGTATTTTCATAAAGTTAACGGTTTTATGTGCGCATGGTATGTGTTATGTGTTGTTTGTGGATTTAAATACTGATGTAGTCAGGACAGGTAATGCTTGGGGTGTGAAGAGTAAAGTAAGTGGCTAATCACAACTGGCCAATGTAATTAGGGACTTACTATACTTGACATAAACTGAGTTGTTCCCTCGAATGACCATGTTGGTGTTTGAATCTTTCAGTGTGTGTGTGATGGCCGGAGGTAGATCTTCGAAAGCTTCATGGGGTGGAGGTCACGGTGCTGAACCGCAACCCAAGAGGGGGGGACCTAGAGTTGAGAAGGTAGTTCATGAAAACCCGAAACCCCTCACCCGGAGGGTGGTGATGAGAGTGCGAACCTTAGGGCTTCTGTGAAAGAGGCAGTGGTTGAAGAAGTTCACCAGGTCATGCAGACGATCCTACCATCTGTGGTGACCGAAGTGATTAAGGCAGTAAGAGAATGGGAAAGAAAGGAGAGAAATAGGTCCTTAGGAGGACGGGAACAACTAGAGCCTGAAACGGTTCCATCTGATGACGAAGAGGAAGAAGAAGAGTCTGTGCCAGAGATAGCACGAGGCTGTAACTATGGGGTGTTTATGAGATGTAAGCCCCCTACTTTCGACGGTAATGGCAATGCTGCCGCTGCTCACTGATGGGTAAGAGAGATGGAGGCCGTTCTCGACATCAGCAAGTGCGAGGAAGATCAGAAGGTGAAGTTTGCCACTCATTCATTTGTGGACTCGGCACTATGCTGGTGGGACAACATTGTCCAAGCAGAGGGTAATCGGGTAATCGGGAGAATAAGATGGCCCGAGCTGAAGAAGATGGTGATTGAGGAGTTCTGTCCTCATAGGGAAATGGATAAGTTAGAGAGGGAGTTTCTGCAGCTAGAGGTGGGAGCCATGACACACCAGCAGTACACAACAAAGTTCAATGAGATGGCACGATTGGTGCCAGATCAGTTGATGCCTCTATCTCGGAAGATCAAGAGGTACATTCAGGGCTTACCGGGGGATGTCCGCAAGCATATGATCGTCGCCCGACCAAGCACGTTTAGGTCGGCAGTTGATTTGGCAGGGAGACTGTATGATGAGCGGGAGGTGGTGGTGACGGAAGCGAATAAGAAGGGTGGTGGTGATCGGAACTGGAATGGGAGGAGGTTTGGTCGGGGTGATGCCTCGACGGGTAACATAAGGCACGAGTGGATTACCGTCGCGTGGCCACACCGGGAGCGGGATCGAGGAGGTGTGGCAAGTGTGGGAAGGAGCATGTGGGAGAATGTAGGCTGGGTTTGAACATGTGCTTCAAGTGTGAGAAGACAGGGCATATGGCAAAGGATTGCCTGGCAGGCAAGTGTTTTAATTGTGGGGAAAGTGGCCATATGAGTAGAGATTGTAAGAAGTCAAGGGCTGAGGGTTCTGGGGTGAAGAAGACGGGAGGTGAAGGACCAGGGCGAGCGCCAAGGCATTCACTATGACACAGGAGGAAGCTAGGACGGACCCTGATGTTGTGTTCAGTACGTTTCTAGTGAACCAAACTTTAGATTCTGTGTTATTTGATTCGGGTGCTAGTAAAAGCTTTATTTCTGCTGCTTTCTATGCTAAGCTGCTTGTTAGTAGTAGACGTGTTGATGCGCCCTTTGATGTAGAAACTGCCATAGGTAAGTCTACTAGGATTTTTAAGGTGATAGAAAACTGTGATGTGGAATTAGAAGGTCATAAGTTTCCTGTTAGATCGTTCGTGATGACCTTGGGCGGTTTTGATTTGGTTCTTGGGATGGATTGGTTGGCGGACTTCAAGGCGAACATTGTGTGTCGCAAGAAGATGATTCGTTTGACAGCGCCTGATGGCAGTTCAGTGACGGTTTATGGTGATCGGGTTACTACGATTCCGAAAGTGATTTCGATGGCGGTGGCGGGAAAGTGTATGAGCGTGGATGTAGTGCCTACTTGGCCTACGGAAAGGATGTGGATACGCCAACACCATAACTATCCGATGTACCCGTTGTGTGTGACTTTCCAGACGTATTCCCAGAAGACTTATCAGGAGTGCCACCTGGCCGTGAGATTGAGTTCCAGATTGACTTGATACCAGGTGCCCGACCCGTTGCTAAGGTACCGTATCGATTGGCTCCGGCAGAGATGAAAGAGTTGATGGAGCAGTTGCAAGAACTGCTTGACAAGGGGTTTATTAGACCGAGTATCTCTCCTTGGGGTGCTCCGGTCCTGTTTGTGAAGAAGAAAGACGGTAGTATGAGGATGTGTATTGACTACCGTGAACTGAATGACGGTGAAGAACCGCTACCCCTTACCAAGAATAAATGATTTGTTCGATCAGCTTCAGGGTGGCAGTTGGTTTTCAAGGATAGATCTTCGATCTGGTTACCATCAGTTGAAGGTGAAGAAGAAAGATATCCCTAAAACAGCCTTTCGCACACGCTACGGTCACTATGAGTTTCTTGTCATGTCTTTTGGTTTGACCAATGTACTAGCTGCATTTATGGATTTGATGAACCATGTGTGTCGGCCGATGCTGGATAAATCAGTGATTGTGTTTATTGATGATATCCTGATTTATTCGAGGAGCGAGATTGAGCATGCCGGTCACATTCGGGAGGTTCTGGAAACGCTGAGGAGGGAGAAGTTGTATGCTAAATTCTCCAAGTGCGCATTCTGGTTGCGCGAAGTTCAGTTCTTGGGTCATGTGGTGAATCCCGACGGGATTATGGTGGATCCAGCGAAGGTGGAGGCGGTTATGCCATGGAAGTCACCAAGACGCCATCTGAGATTCGTAGTTTCTTGGGTTTGGTGGGCTACTATAGAAGATTTATCCAAGACTTCTCTAAGATTGCTTCTCCACTGACTAAGTTGACCCGGAAGGATGTAAAGTTTGTATGGGGTCAGGCTCAGGAGAAGGCATTCGAAGAATTAAAGACAAGATTGACTCAAGCTCCTGTTATCTCATTACTCGAAGGAAGCGAAGATCTGGTGGTCTATTTTGATGCTTCCTACTCAGGGTTGGGGTGTGTGTTAATGCAGAGAGGGAAGGTTATAGCATGTGCATCCCGACAGTTGAAAGTTCATGAGGTCAATTATCCTACTCATGACTTGGAGCTAGCAGCCGTGGTCTTTGCACTAAAGATTTGGAGGCACTATCTTTGTGGGACAAAGTGCACCATTTTCACTGACCACAGGAGTCTGAAGTACTTCTTCAAGCAGAAGGATCTGAACATGAGGCAGAGACGGTGGTTGGAACTTATAAAGGATTATGATTGCGAGATCCACTACCATCCAGGCAAGGCCAATGTGGTGGTTGATGCCCTTAGCCAAAAAGAGAGGCCCGAGTCGATTCGGGTGAAAGCATACCAACTGATCATGACCTCTGATGTAATGAAGCAGTTCAAAGAGTTTCAAGATGAGGCACTGAAAGAAGATCATCTTAACTCTGAAAGAATGAGAGGTCCGGTTGGAGAATTGGGTGAAAACACACTCGGTGTTAGAACCTGATTCGGTCGTGTGTGGATTCCTCGTTTTGGGGATCTACGGGTGAAGGTAATGGATGAAGCTCACAAGACTCGATACTCCATTCATCCAGGTGCCACGAAAATGTACCAAGACATGAAGAAGAATTATTGGTGGTCAGGTATGAAGCGCGATGTGGTGGAGTATGTGAGTAAGTGCCTTACTTGTTTACAGGTGAAGCTAAGCTTCAAAAGCCGTATGGGAAGATCCAACCTTTGGATATACCGGAATGGAAGTGGGAGCACATCACCATGGACTTCATTACGAAGCTGCCGCGTACCCCGAAAGGGTACGATGCCATATGGGTGGTAGTTGACCGTTTGACGAAGAGTGCTCACTTCCTACCGATCCGCGAGACATATTCATCTGAGAGGTTGGCTGATCTGTTCATCAAGGAATTGTAACTCGTCATGGTGTGCCGGTGTCTATTGTGTCTGATCGCGACACTCGGTTTACATCTAAATTTTGGAAGAAATTCCATGACGCTATGGGGACGAGGTTACATATTAGCACGGCTTATCATCCCCAAACTGATGGTCAGTCAGAAGGACCATTCAGACATTGGAAGACATGCTTCGGGCATGTGTGATTGATTTTGGGGGGAGTTGGATGACCACCTACCGTTAGCCGAATTCTCATACAACAACAGCTATCATGCCAGCATTGGTATGTCACCATATGAGATGTTATATGGTAGGAGATGCGGAACACCCATTTGTTGGGGTGATATTGGTCAAAAGGAATTGGGGAGTGTCGAGGTAATCGAGGCTACGACTGAGAAGCTTGAGAAGATTAAAGCCTTCATGAAGGCAGCCAAAGACAGACAGAAGTCGTATGCTAATAAACGACGCAGGCCGATTGAGTTCCAGGTGGGTGACCAAGTTATGTTGAAGGTCTCACCTTGGAAGGGTATCATCCGCTTTCGAAAGCGGGGTAAGTTGAGCCCAAGGTATATAGGCCCTTTCCAATCATCGCGCGAGTAGGAGAGGTGGCCTATAGACTGGAGTTACCGGATGAGTTAAGTGGAATTCACCCGACATTCCATGTATCTCGTCTAAGCAAGTGCTTAGCTGATGAAGACATGATGGTTCCACTGGAGGATATCGAAGTAGACAAAAGACTCAATTACGTGGAGCAACCAGTGGCGATCATCGATAGAAAAGAGAAAAGACTGAGAAATAAAGTGGTTCCTCTTATGCGCGTACAGTGGAAGCACAGGAAGGGATCCGAGTCAACGTGGGAGACTGATGAAGAAATGAGACAACATTATCCACGTTTCTTTGAAGAATAACAGGTTTTGGGGACGAAACCTATTTAAGGGGGGTGGACTTGTAACACCCGGTTATTTGTTTATTTTGAAGCCGACGAAAGAAGAAAAGAAATAAAGTCCAAAGTCGAGGGACCAAACTCGCCAACGAAACAAAGTCGGGTGAGTGGGAGTATATAAGGAGAGGGCAACCCTTACCCTCTCCCCACACTCACAAATCAGCCAAAGAAAGAGAGGAGAAGAGAGAAAGGAAGAAAAGAGGAAAAGTGTTGGTTCAGGTTGGTTCGAGTAACCAAAATCGTCGTGTAGCAAGCCCAATGGAAGCCCTTGTCGTTGTGCTCGTTTGTGTGAGTTCCAGGACCCCTCTTTTACTTGTTTTTAAATGATTTTGGGGCTGGAAAACATCTGAAATCGGGTATTTTGAGTGTGTGAATGTTTGACTCGTTTTGTATGTGTATGTGTGTGAATGATGCATTTGAGTCTTGATTGTGGGATTGTGTGCGCTTGAATGGTGTCATGGTATGCATCCCTAAGGTTTAGGATGGTCGATTTGGGCTCAAAATGGGTTTAGATGAGTTTGGTGGCCAAAAACCCTTGGTTGCAGTCAGGATGAACTGCATTCTGCATCAGCTAGGGCTAGGCGACCGACTGGAGGCCGAATGGAGGCCATACGGCCGAATAGGGTGCGATTGGGGTCTATTTGCACGATTGGGGTCCATTCGCATGATTGAAGGTCAGTCACACGATTGAAGGTTCATTCGCACGATTGAGAGGCCAGTCGCATGGGGGTCATGCGATTGGAGGTCCAGTCGCATAAGTGCTCATCCGCATTAGTTCCATTCACACAAGGTCCATCCGCATTAGTCCATTCACACGATTGGGTGTTCATTCGCATGAGTGTTCATCCGCACTAGTTCATTCGCATAGTGTTCAGTCGCATGGAGGCCATGCGACTGAAGGGTGTCCATACGCCTGAATAGGGTTGTTGCACTCGAGGAAAGTATAGTTTGACTTCTGACTTTCGGGAAAGTGCAGATGTAAGTGTTGACATAAAGGTACCCATAAGAGCATGTAAGATAATTGTTATGGCCTTATAGAGCATGTAAGGCATGATGATGAAGATGATTTGCATGTATATGCATATTATGTATGTATGATGTTGCTCTATATGACGTGATGTCTGTGCATGTTATGTTCCTTATTAAGATGTATGTTTATCTTTCCAGTGCCTTTACGTATTATGACAATGAACGAACGAAGTATTATGTAACGTAAAGTACTGAAGACTTCAACAGCTGAAGACCAAAGTCTGAAGATCAACAGCTGAAGACTAAAGTACTGAAGACTTCAAAAGCTGAAGACTAAAGTACTGAAGACTTCAACAGCTGAAGACCAAAGTCTGAAGATCAACAGCTGAAGACTAAAGTACTGAAGATCAACAGCTGAAGTACAAAGACTGAAGACAACAGCTGAAGACATCAGCTGATGACAACAGCTGAAGTTCAAGTACAAGTACTGAAGTCTTCAGAGTTTGTTACAACAGCTGAAGAAGCATTCTTCAGTTGTTGTGATGGTTTCTTTTCAGTAGTTGTAATGATAGTTAACACTTAGTATTTTTGTAAGAAGATGTCAGCTGTTTGACATCTTCATAGTTGTGTTAACTATCAGTAGTTTGAATAATTCTATTAGATGTCACTATCAAGTGACATCAGCAGACGTCACATCTCCTATATAAGAGATGTTGACCTAATTGTACGTGTGACATTCTGTTACCACGAAAGCGCATATTGAATGAAATTTCTTTCGCAGAATTCTCTCTCTCTATAACTGTTTACTCTTATATTGAATATCAATTGTGTTCTTGTGAATTGTCTAATTCATTGTTTGATTTCCGCTACAATACTCTCTAATCAATCACACATAGATCACTGATCTTAACAAAACACCTCAACTTACTCTTGTCAAAACCAACTTTGGTTTTGCCAGAGAGTCCATGAAATTTCCTGCCAGTTCTCTTGTAGAACTTTTGAGATCTGATATTAACTAAGGCCATTTGGCTTAGAATATCCATCTTTTCTAAATCATCATCAGCAATACCCTTCAGATCATCCATGATGAAGCATAAATTGTCACTATTACAGCTTGATTGACTATCAACACCAACAAATGCATGATCAGAACTGTTTGAAGAGAAATGTATATACTCATCATAATTGCTTTCAGATGCAGCATATTCTGACTCATGACCAACCAAGGCAGTGTTCCCTGGTACAAAGTCATCAGTGAGCTTTCCTGATGATGCCAGTTTCCTTTTCTGCTCTATCTCTCTCTCGAATGTAAGCAGTTTCCCATGAAGTTGGGTGAGAGATAGGCTATCCAGATTTGCACTGGAGCGTAGGACAATAGTGTATGTGTCCCATCTCTCAGGCAGTGATCTGAGGAATATGTTATTCATCTGGCTATTGGTGTATTCCTGTTTGACCATTTTCAGCTCAGAGATCAAACAAGAAAAACGCTTAAACTGTTGAGTCAGTGTCTTACCCTTTCTATGAGAGAATGTCTCATATTGTTGGGCAGGATTTCTCTGTTGTTTGCTAAAACCTCATCTGTTCCACCGAATTGTTCCTTCAGTGCATTCCAGAGGTCATGAGCAGTTTCATGATGCATAAGCCCTGAATAGATTTCATTAGGCAAAGCCATGGCCAGAATACCATGCGCTTTAGTATCAATCTCAAACAGTTTCCGATCCTCATCTGAGTATTGTTCCTTCTTCTTCGGAACCATTTGGTTGGTTTCCGGATTGTTCACCATAGGCTTGTGTGGACCATGTACCACAGATGTCCAACAACCTGAACTGTTAACAGACAGGTGATGAAGCATCCTTCGTTGCCATATGTTATACTCAGTCCTAACCAGCATCGGAGGCTTGGTTGAGGAACCGGTATTGTGAGGGTCATTAGAAGGAGTAGTCATTCTCAGATTCAACCAAATTCAATTAAGCTTTAGCAGATTTAGAACAAAAACACAACAAACCAAATTGAACCAAGAGAGAGCTCAAGGTGAATAAACGAAAGCAGCAGAAATTCACTAATCTATAACCAATTCTTGCAAATATGCTAATTCAATCAAACATAGATATCGAATAGCAGTTTCAATGATCAATACTTAGATTGATCAATGATTAACCTGCTCTGATACCATTTGTTAAGATCAGTGATCTATGTGTGATTGTAGAGAGTATTGCAGCGGAAATCAAACAATGAATTAGACAATTCACAAGAACACAATTGATATTCAATATAAGAGTAAACAGTTATAGAGAGAGAGAATTCTGCGAAAGAAATTTCATTCAATATGCGCTTTCGTGGTAACAGAATGTCACACGTACAATTAGGTCAACATCTCTTATATAGGAGATGTGACGTCTGCTGATGTCACTTGATAATGACATCTAATAGAATTATTCAAACTACTGATAGTTAACACAACTACTGAAGATGACAAACAGTTGACATCTTCTTACAAAAATACCAAGTGTTAACTATCACTACAACTACTGAAAAGAAACCATCACAACAACTGAAGAATGCTTCTTCAGTTTTTGTAACAAACTCTGAAGGCTTCAGTACTTGTACTTGAACTTCAGCTGTTGTCATCAGCTGATGTCTTCAGCTGTTGTCTTCAGTCTTTGTACTTCAGCTGTTGATCTTCAGTACTTTAGTCTTCAGCTGTTGATCTTCAGACTTTGGTCTTCAGCTGTTGAAGTCTTCAGTACTTTAGTCTTCAGCTGTTGATCTTCAAACTTTGGTCTTCAGCTGTTGAAGTCTTCAGTACTTTGTTCTTCAGCTGTTGCTCTTCAGACTTTGTCAAACAGCTGATCAAGTCTTCAGCAGTTGTTATGATGTCTGTGGGACTTAGAGGTTTTTCTGATCAGGCTCATTGGTTCTTTTGGTCCAACATTTTTTGAGTGTGTGAATGTTTGACCCGTTGTGTATTTGTATGTGTGTGAATGATGCGTTTGAGTCTTGATTGTGGGCTTTTGTGCGCTTGAATGGTGTCGTGGTATGCATCCCTAAGGGTTAGGATGGTCAATTTGGGCTCAAAATGGGTTTAGATGACTTTGGTGGCCGAAAACCCTCGGCTGCAGTCGGGATGAACTGCATTCTGCATCAGCTAGGGCTAGGCGACCGACTGGAGGCCAAATGGAGGCCATACGGCCGAATAGGGTGCGATTGGGGTCCATTCGCATGATTGGGGTCCATTCGCACGATTGAAGGTCCATTCGCATGATTGAAGGTTCATTCGCACGATTGAGAGGCCAGTTGCATGGGGGTCATATGATTGGAGGTCTAGTCGCATAAGTGCTCATCCGCATTAATTCCATTCGCATAAGGTCCATCCGCATTAGTCCATTCGCACGATTGGGTGTTCATTCGCATGAGTGTTCATCCGCATTAGTTCATTCACATAGTGTTCAGTCGCATGGAGGCCATGCGACTGAAGGGTGTCCATACGCCTAAATAGGGCTGTTGCACTCGAGGAAAGTATAGTTTGACTTCTGACTTTTGGGGAAAGTGCAGATGTAAGTGTTGACATAAAGGTTCCTGTAAGAGCATGCAAGATAACTGTTATGGCCTTATAGAGCATGTAGGGCATGATGATGATGATGTTGCATGTATATGCATATTATGTATGTGTGATGTTGCTCGGTATGACGTGATGTCTGTGGATGTTATGTTCCTTATTATGATGTATGTTTATTTTTCCTGTGGCTTTACGTATTATGACAATGAATGAACGAAGTATTATGTAATGTAAATTGAAAGATAACGAAAGAGGAACATGATGATGAATGCATGCATTAATGAATGAATGAAAGAGGAATATGATGATGAATGCATGCATTAATGAATGAATGAAAGAAGTCTTGCAAGCATTGGATATCAGGGTCCTTCTTTGTGATCGACCAAATGTGTAGTGCCTCTACCGCTTACCTCTAGTACTGTGGCATACGCTCAGCTGTTCATTTATTGACTTCGGCCAGTAGCTAAATTGTTCGGGGTGTAGCATATGGTATTGGTACGAGAGATATCCGATGTGCAAGTAAAGTTATAACAAACGAATGAATGAATGAACGAAGGAGATAATAAAGATATTATCTATGTGTACGTATGATGTACGGTCACGCGAAAGAAAAGAATGGTTTTAATGAAAAGGAAGTATGTATTATTATAAAACTAGAACTCACTCAGCAACGCTGACTTTTTATATGTTTTCCAGTTGGCAGGTAGTGATTGCTGAGGATGGCGCTGCGAGGCTACTCAGCTCTTTTGGGATGGCATCCAATTATAATGCTTTTGTGATGTAATGCAAACATGTATTTTGTAACCGGATAATGATGTATTATTTGGCAAAAGTGTTTATAATGAAATGAGATGTCATTTTTGATTGTTTCCGCTGCAATATTTTCTTGAAACAAATGTAATTATATGTTTTATGTGCGATGAATGACCAACTGTAAGCGTCTCGGAGACGGGGCCTTACATAAGTACACTTGGTTCCCATGATGAACAAGTCATACGTCATCAGGAGCCGGCAATACGTCGGCTTTAGCACCAAATAGGCTTGTCAGGCCTAAAGATCTAAGACTTCATCAGGCTAGCAATAGTTAATGATTGTAACAAAATATGTATCTCATATAAGACTTACAATAACACATAGCCATGACAAAAAAGTAAAGATTAATTGCATGTGCATTTACAAGTATCAAGATGTTTACAAGTGTAAGTTGATAAAGTTGACATGTCACCCCAAAAGGTGTGAAAATAAAGTAAAAAATGGCATGGAGAACTCACATGGAAAACTCACGTGCTATAAGTTGCACTTAGGATAACAATAAGAAGATAAGATGGTTCCAACGATGTTCAACCTAAGATCTGGTGTCTTAGGATTAGAATGAATATATGGTTCAAGAGTAAATATGAATTAGGGTTTCATTTGAAATTTGAGGGGTTTTTAATAACTAAATCTAATAAAATAAAATAAAACAATCGATTATGTTTCGATTGAATAAAGTTGGAATTAATCAATTAAAAACTAGGTATTCAATAATTTAATTTATGAGTTATAAGTTTATAAAATCTTTAAAATCAATTTAATAATTTTTGAAATATTTTAGTTAACAACGTAGTTATAATTCTAACTAAATAATATATTAAGACTTTATGCAATTAAAAGAATTTAACAAAAAAATCTAATAATTAAAATGGGGATGAGGGTACCCGGGGTTGAACCCGGTCCCTTGGGTGATTGATGGCTATTGTAACCAGTTGGGCAGAAGCCCGAATGTGGTTAAAAGCTCAGTTAAAATGTTTAAAAACATTAATTACTAAAATCCTCAAATTCGAGATAAACCCTAAAATCAATTTTATTCCAATTGAACATCAAGATGATTATGATAATGAAATTGATGTTAGGGCTTTTGATGTTCATAATATTTTGAGTGTTTACATGTTTTTAATTACCTGGAAAGATGCCCAAATCGATTAGAACAAGAAGAAAAACCATCGCGATCCTGGAACACTCGAATTGAGTTGATTCGGGATGATTTGATCCAATTCAAAGGTTGTGAAGCTTCATTAGACGATGATTAAGAGAATCCCCTATCAATTTCGATTAATATCGCTTAGATCACATTTCTCGATTAAGTTGTAAGTCGAAGATGAACATGGTAATCGAACGCGATGCTCGGGTGAGTTTCAAACGAAATTGAGTGTTCGATTAGCTTCAGAGTACCGATGCGATGATTTGCCATCCATTACATCAACTTCATTTGACCAATTTCTATTCGAATGATTTAATCTTGAATGCATATATCGTTTCTTGCTTAAATGTTCATAACATCCCTTTAATTCGAATCAAGACGTGGTCATCCGTTCGAAAACGGGTCATGTAACGATTTAATGGATTTAATTGGGTTAATAATGGTTAATCGAGGGGTGGGGCAGTCGTTGGAGGGCCGCCGGAGTCGGCCACCAGAAAAACGGGGGTGGGGGCGGTTTGGGTTTTTTTTTACTTAATTTACAATTTCGGTCCCTGTGGTTTTATAACTTGTTATTTTATGCTTAAAACTTTATATTAAGTTTCAGAAATTACAATTTATACCTTAGACTTATAAAACTAATAAATTAAATTAATTATTTATTAAAATTCATATCTACTAATAAAACTTTATAAGTTTAGTAAAAATTTATTTTATAACTTTATAAAATTTTAATAAGATTGTCCATTTAGTTATTTATTGTCAAATGATAAATAACACTTTATAAGGAAAGAAATTTTTATAAATCAATAACTTATTATAAGTTAGTTAGATGATTTAAAAAATAAAAATTTGAATAAAACAATTACGACATTGTTTAAACTATGCATATAAAGCATTTGATTCATCAAAATAAATAGACTCATTTTAAATAATGAATTTTCCTTCATACGAAAGTTTAAAATGGGTTCGGGTTTGGGTTTATAATTCGAAGAATGGCGGATGTTACAGTCTCTTCTACTTTAATAAATTTTGTCCCAAAATTTAATCACGAGGGGACTAATTTCAAGGAGAGGATGTAAGGCTCCGTTGCCGGACGCTTACAGCTGGTCAATCATTGCACATAAAACATATAATTACATCAATTTAAAGAAAACGTTGCAGCGGAAACACTAAAACAAATATTTCATTTCATTATAATAAACGTTTTATATAATGCAAAAATATTGTTTGTTCGTATTATAATGCAAAAACATTGTACAAAAAATGTCATCCCAAAAGAGCTGAGTAGCCGCCTCGTGCCATCCTTAGCAACATTACCTTCCAACTAGAAACACATAAAATTCAGTGTTGCAGAGTGAGTTCTAGTTTTATAATAAAAAATATTTTATCTTTCATTTAAAACCATTCTTTACTTTCATTCAATCATAACAGGTTTTAGAATGTGATCACACGTCGTACGTATACATAGATAATAATTATTATCTTCATCATCATTCATTTCATACATTTATTCTTTCGTTTCCATCTAGGTCATGTCATGTGCTTAACCCCCCTCTAGAGCACCAAGCAATTAATCTAGGATTAAGTGACAGGGACCCCATACATATGGTCAATCACAAAGATTGAACCCTTGTGTGCATCCTCATGGGGTATTCAACCCGCACACAGTTCAGCTGACAAACCCTCATTGGGTGTGAACCTCCATACATTTGCTTAATCACATGGATTAAGCCCCAGTGTGCATCCTTATGGGGTAGCTAACCCACACACGGTTGAGCTAACACTCCTCATTGAGTGTGAACCTCCATAAATTTGCTTGCAAT